>JANEYF010001055.1:0-19500 GCA_029963845.1 Rhamnusium bicolor
ACTCTTAATTGTTTAATTCGTTATATACGTTTAGTAACTATTAAAACGAATCCAAAGAATTTATGTTCTGCGCATTATAGAGAAATTTTCTGCAATGAAAAAAACATTTTCGACCAGAAGTAAAAATTTTGACAGCTCCGGGAAAGAAATTCTCAATTTCATCGGGATTTCAGCAGAATTAAAGTTAGGATATCTTGGAGATTATTTATCGTAAACAAAAAAAAAATATGTGCAAAATGAGAGTCTTATAACTTATTAAATATGATCTGAACGAAACAACTACTCAGCGGGCAAATACCTCGACCTGCATTGGATTACACCTTCAAATCATGATAGATCGATAGCCAATATCATTTGTCAATTCCTAACCAGACATCGACCGGTTTCGAACTTATTTGTTCTCCTAAGTATGCCATAGGTTATGGAACAGACAAATGATAGTGGCCAACCTGCTAGTCATATTGTCGCGCCTAGGGGCGGCCCACTTTGCGTGGTGATCGCTTGGGCGCACGACTCTGTTGTTAAGGGGCGAGAGGTTTCTTTCTTCGAACAAAGGGTGTGGGTTCCAAAATGAAAACCAACTAATTAAGAATTTTGATGAAAATATATTTAATTAATAAACAGGTAAAACGAAAATAATTTCTAATTGACGATACGTCGCACGTAGGGTTAATGAAGGACAACTAAAACACTTTACTTGCATAATTTTCCCTACGGCATCCATCTCTGGGCGGCGGCTGCTGGTTGTCCAACTAGGTGGCCCCTTGATACAACCCGGGTATCCACCCTTTCGGAACTTTGCACTCTGCACCCTCACTACGAATCTTCGCTCTTTCGGGTCTTTTCTCTTCTTCCGCTAACCGGCGCCCGAATCAACAAATGAACCGGCCTCGACAAATAATACCAAAATCCTTCCCTTCCGGGTAGTCAACCCTCACTATGTTTTTTAACAAAGTACTTCCCTTCCGGGTAGTCTCGACCGTAACTGCCCTTCCTTTCGGAGAGCCCACAAAAAAACTCCCTAGCTTTCCTTTCGGAGAGCCCGCAAAAACCCAACTGCCTCGATTTTTTTCTTCTCTCCCACGAGACGATCCCCATTTTTCTATTTTTTAACACATTGTTAACTCTAGCACCCGAATCTCACCAATCCGGGGTCACGCTATTCCACGCGCTTCGGGTAGGGGGCACCTCCTATTTTTCTCTTGCCCAATAACATATGTAGACGTTTTGTGAAAATCAGCGATGTCAGAGTTCATGCCTGGTACGCCGACCCCCACAAAACTCCACCGACAAGCATTCTTTATTCTGACAGGAAATATCTTATATAGGTAAACTAAAGTGTCTAATTACCGCCAGACAGACTACATGAGGTTTCATAATACCTAGATGAAATTTTTAATTTAAGTTGAAAACGAGTATAAAATATTTATATATCCCTATATAAAATATTTTCTGACAATATACTAACTAAGGTAAATTGAGTAGTGGTGAGAGGTATGAAACTTCTCGTATGGTCTAAGTGCTACTATCCAACCGACATCATAGATCTCTGTGGCGGATAGCGACTTGCGAAGCAAGTACCGAGAGCGGCGACCTCTAGCCTAGGTGGACATTATTAAATATGATTTGAACGAAACAACTACTCAGCGGGCAAATACCCCGACCTACATTGGATTACACCTTCAAATCATGATATATCGATAGCCAATATCATTTGTCAATTCCTAACCAGACATAGACCGGTTTCGAACTTATTTGTTCTCAGTATGCCATAGGTTATGGAACAGACAAATGATAGTGGCCAACCTGCTAGTCATATACTAACTAAGGTGAAGTGAATAGTGGTGAGAGGTATGAAACTTCTCGTATGGTCTAAATGCTACTATCCGACCGACATCATAGATGTCTCTGTGGCGGATAGCGACTTGCGAAGCAAGTACCGTGAGCGGCGACCTCTAGCCCAGGTGGACTAAACTACTGTTATTAAATAAAAATTCATAACTAAACAAAAGTAACATTTTATCAATCCCTTGCATGAAAAATGTTGTAACAATGTTGATTAATCAAAAACTCTGTCAAATTGTTTGGAGATTTGATATTTTTTTCGCGGAGCTGTCAAAATTTGAATTTTTTGGTCAAATTTTTTTTCTCGGAAAATTTCTCCACAATGCTTAGAACATTCAAGAATTTTTTGGACTCGTTTGGTCTCAATAGTTGCAAAATTTACATAAATAAGAGGCTCTTGTGCGCCACAACTTTGGTTCTATAAACTCTCTCAGCGTTTTGGGTGAAGGGTCGCGGTGCACCTTTTCTCAAATGTTTTTTATTTTTTTTGCATACTTGTCCTGCCTTTCAAAAATATTTTCAATTACTGCCTAATTATTGTCAATTTTACATAGGAAAAATGTCTCTTTCTTAGACTTAGTAATATTATTGCCGATTCCTTAATTTATCTTTTTTTGCTGTCTGCTTCTTTTGTTACAATTTTAGCCGGTTGCCAGTTTATTTGATGTCCATTTTCCAAACCATGTTCACAAATTACAAATTTTCAATTTTGCAAATTAAAAAAATTATCACCAATGTTTTTTCCGAAATTTTCCGGATTTTTAAATTTTACACAACGCAAAACGACGATTATTTTTTGCATCACTTGGAATATATGTATATCCACTTATCTCCCACCTTTAACTATTTTGTATGACAAAATTGTCTTTCATATTGTAAAAAACCATTAAAAATAAAAATTATTAATAAATTATTTGTTCTAACTAAATTTATCTCATGGTTTAATTTCTTGCAGTTTTAAAACTTGTATTATCATATTATCGATATATTAATTTTATTCTTTGGACTGACCTAATAGAACAAATTTACAATTTACGGTATCTCAGACATTGTTACTACAAAAATTAATGAACCCGGGTGGGCTTTGTTATGAAAAATGTTATGGGTTTATTATATTTTACTGCGAGTAAAAGTAGCAAATTTGACATAAATGGATGTTTTTTTCAGCTTTAAAGGCTTATAGATGTGTCGACGAATCACTAGGGCGTATAGGATGATAACGAAAGACAGAAATAGCTGAAGGTTGCCAACAGCGTGTCCTTTTAGGAGTTGGGATATCATAAAAAGAAATGGCGAGCGGCTAAAAACTGTATATACATAGGTGCGTTTCGGATGATTGATTTTAACGATTGACTAGTTGCTAGTTTCCATTTACAGGGTATGGGTGAAAACCAGAGCGCACGACACAGTGGCGGACGAGTGGAATATAGATTTATTTAAATTTATTATTAACATATGAATGGAAATTTGTAAGGTTATTGCACTCGATTATATAAATACTTGTAGATTGTGTTCAAGTCACTGCCTTATACTTAAAGCACATCAGAACAGCGTCTGTTAAAAAAATGCAGATTTGCTTCGCAGATATAACCTGTTATAGTCCGTTTAATGAATAGATAGAATTGGGTTGAGCCTATTGAATTTCCGGTTGCAAAACCCCGATTCACACATTACAAATAATTTTTTTTTTAGGATAATTAAAATAATTAGGTTAGGTTAGGGTAAAGTTATTTATTATTTGTAACAAAAAAAACGAATAGGTATATAACATCATAAAGAATGTAAATATTATTGGAAAGTAAATCCACCACGACGGCGCATTTCGTATAACCGATAGGACTTATTTTAATACGGAGGTTTATAGAAAAAAAAATTTTTTTCTACAAACACCATTAAAAACTAAATTTTTAACACGGCATACTTGAATTAAAAATGTAATATATATATATAAACTCGCGTTAAAGATGATCACATGATTTACTTTTAACACTAGTGCAAAAAGTAAAATGACAAGTCGTTTGTCATAATGGCATTTATATATTTATTAACAAAAAATTACAAGTTATTTAGAAATATTTATATTAATTGTACAATTGGAGCAATTAGTAATATTTATCCCTTGTGAGGAAGCTACGATTCGCTTCCTTCTGGACTATAATTAATATTGGAACTCATCATATTACAATAGTTTTTCACATTTGACAAGCATGTGTCAAACAACGGGCAAACTTGAGTTATTTATTTCATAAATCCTACAAACTACTAGAATTATGTGGTAACCATTAAAAGGATTTGAAATCTTTTTAAACAAACTTTATTGTTCTTTTAATGGTGTTTGTAGAAAAAACATTGTATGATACACGTATTAAAAATGACTTTATTTTGTTCGTGGAGTTGCTCCACTCGCTTACGCTCGTTTCGCAAACTTCTCCACTCACAAAATAAAAAGTCATTTTTAACACGTATCATAAATAACTATTTTAGATTCAAGATAATTATGATGCTTTTAAACCAGGACTATTCGTGTGCCATTTATATCCATTATAATGTTCAATTGTCGACCAACATATGACGGCACTCTGACAGAATTGAAATAAAGTATTCTGTTACATAACCTAACGATTAGCTGTTGCAATTCAGACGTGTTTTCAATAATTTTTATAAATTGAAATATAGGTAAGTTTTGTTTTGTACAAATATTAGTTTATCCTCTCAATATCTGTTTGTCGTGTAGAATGGCCTGGTGATATGTATTTGTGAAGGCATGTAATTATTTTTTTGCCAGATACATATGTTCCCAATTGGGGAACAGTATGCATATCAGGTACATTTTAGGTGTTTACTTTTTTTTAGGTGTTCATTATGGATATTGACCTACAGAAATTTAGTATACTGATAGCCAGAGTCTTTTATATGGCAAAAAATCGACGCACATAAGAGATCTTTCTTCTGATAGCAAGGATTCCATTTTGGAGGATGATATTGATGAGTCTGCCCTAGGTTTATCCGGGTTATCTCGGTACAAGTCTTATAAATGTTCAAAATATGTTGTTTGTCTTCAACCGGAAAATGCCTGCATGTCCGTTTTTTCGGTGGAGAAATAGCCGCTTGAGCCATAATTGGTATTAATCCCTGAAAAAAGAAAAGTGTGGTTATAAGATATAATCAATATTAATTGTTTTCATTACGTACCTTAATAGAAATAACAATGTTTGTTAAGCGCTGAGAAAGCACTATTTATTATTTAAAAATCGTATATTTATTTTTAGCAAAATACAGTTTCTGTAATTTAAAATACATGAAAATATAGCGAACATATTTTTTCAGTTATAGCAAATTATGCAATTACTCTAAAAAAGAGTGTTTTGAAAATAAGCTCGTCATATACTGCACTCAACGCGCGTATCGCCAACCAAGTTGGCATCATCTGGAGATGGCAAGTAGAACACAAGTGAGCCATTTTTACCGACCTCCTTCCGTCCCTTCAACCCCTTACGCCACTTGCTCCATCGTCAAATCTCCTCGTCCGTTTAATGAAAGTCAGGATGTACAAGCACCAAGGGTTTAATGCCTCAGCCGCTCAAACGCCTCACACTGCGCCCAGTAATGGTAGGATGTTTCTTCGTCCCTCCCGCATCTTGGGCTGGTAGGGTGTTCTTCCACACCGCGGCAGGTGTCTGCTAAGCTTGCAGAGGCCTGTCACAACACCGAATAAACTGTTCAGTCTTCCTGCTCGAGTCATGTAACCAGTCTCTCCGTGATATATTTGACTCGGTCACAAACACCAGCGCTTGTCTGCAGCCATTGCTTACCCTCCAATGCTTCCTCAATTTCCCATGAGTGCATTCATTAAGGGCCGTCGTAACCTGTTTTCTTGTAATGCCTAACATAGACTCCGGTCCAGGACAAGGCTTCTCCGCTCCGATTCTAGCCAGTTTGTCAGCGTTCTCATTTCCCAGGATTCCACATGTACACCTCTTTGTATTCAAGCTAGCTCTTCCTAATCATCCCCATACTCCTAAACAAGAACCGACCTCGTTCTAGGAGAGCAGATTGCCTTCAGAGCCGCTGCAAACACCTTTTGCCTGGAAGACTGTTGTGTACGACCCCAGTCTAATCATCTAACCGGCTCTAGATAATCACAAGTCATATTGGGCACTATTGATACAAAATTGAAAAAGTTCAGACAGTCTACTGACCGTTACTACGCGATTATGTCGTCGCATTTTTTCAATACGAAACATACCTTGTACTACAATAATAAACACAAAACTAAGTAAACAGGCTTAGAGCCAGCCTATTCATTTCCTAACAGGGACATGATTAAGTAATTTGTTCACAACCTCAAAATTAGTCCGTGCTATCCTTTTGTTAAACATATCTAGGATGCAAAGATGCTTATTTTTATTATCAAAGGTTAGATATTAACCAGCATCAGAAAGTGAAAGGAGCGGCCCTTAGTTAAGTATTATTCATGTAAATCTCATTTGCGTTTAGTTTGATCCCATGTAAATTACATGAGCAGAGGACGTAAATAGATGTGAGGACGTATTATATGATAAAAACATTTCTCGAGATCTTAGTCAAAGAAATAAATTAAAGATACGTGTATTATTTATTGTACTGTATTGATAAAAAAAGATTTGATAACAATCAGGTGCTGGGAATATTTTCCTTTTTCAGAGCGGGCACTTATAAAAAAAATATGTAAATATTCATAAACACACGAAATGTGCAGGATTCTGCGGCCAACCGGGATACTCCTATGTAATTTTATAGGCAGCTTGGCACTTTATTCCCAGTTAACTTAGCAACGTGAAAGCGTACGGTTACTTTCGTGATTATGTTTGGTTTGGTTCTCGCATAAAACGCTCTTAGCAGTGGCGCAGTTCCTACCGTTTGTGCATAAACTACAAAAATTGATTGAACACTACGATGACCCTACAACAGATAATAATAATAATAGTGTCTTTATTAGGCGGAGTCAGTCCATAAGACTGCTCTTACATTCAACCAAGATATTCTGTGTACTTCATGCAATCAACGCGACGTTACGTATTTCATACACGTCGTGATTGTGGCATTTAAATTCGGCTACCCATCGGCAAAATATTGCCGGTACAGTAGTCTATCTTGGAACTTAGCCGACAATGCTGAGTAGAGGTTTCTTTTGCAAAATACGTACCAGTTTTCCTTTCCCTAGTAGCTATACATTGCGTAAAACATATCTACCAACACCAAGTGCGTATAAAAATAGTTTGGGGAATATTATAGAGGACGTACGAAATAACTTTTTGTGGGTGACGGCGGATGAAACAACTAACTTTCGGTGTAATAAGGTTGTTAATGTTATGCTAAGAATTTTGATTGTTGAGAAGGCTTTGTTTCTATCAAACAGTAAAAGTTGGGCTATAAACAATAAACTAATAAATATTTGACACAGCAACCTGGGATACAAAATAACCTATAAAATTCGTGAAAATTATCTGCGCGGATTGCAGGGCCTGCCAATGCGAATCATTTAGAATTTGCGTCATTAACCTCGGTAGATGTGGAACATTCATTTTCCTTGTACGTTTTTACCGGGTGTAAGAGGATCATGGTACACCCCCTTTTCTTCTTTAGTTTTGAAGATAATTGATTGAAATTTGGGATATCCTATATACATAATAAGCGGCACTTTTTGACATAGGTACAAGTGATTTTTTTTCACATCCAGTTTCGTTGGAAGTGACACTAACTTTCGATTTTTAAATGGAACACCCTATATATTATTGTATTTTTGAATTCTGCATAATTTTCTGAATCCAACGATACCAAATAAGTGACATTTCAAACGTCAATGTTTTTTTATAATATAATTTTTAGTTTTCCATTTAAGTGATCCATGATGGTTCCGATTTATTCTAAATGGCCCGTGTAATGCTAGATAAATCGAAATCCCGTCAAAAATACTAAATTATGTGATTTATGAGCAAATAAAGTTCATCAAAATGGTTTTGGGGAAAAACTCAATTTTTTCAAATAGAACTATATTGGTACCGTGTTACCACTTAGTACTATTAATAAGGAATTTATTCATATATCGTATTAAAAGGTGCGATAAATACAAACAAAATTACAGCTAAAAGAAAATAAGAAAATACAATTTTGTTCTAATTAAATCTTAAGAAGTAACTAACTAAGGTAGATTTGAAAACCGTGAAATATTTAGCTTGTCAAACATTTGTTGGTTTACCGGTGTTTTTATTGTGTCTTTAGAAATTGCTTAAAATTCTTGTTAATTGTGTTCAAAATGCCGCAAATTTATATACGAGATGAAAAAGTGGACATGTTTATTATTTATCGGGAATGCAGAAAAAATACCGTTGCGGCTAGACACCTTTATGCCGAACGATATTCTGATAGACAATGTCCAGTGAGAAATTATGTTAATCGAAAATCAATTCCGACGTGAGTCCAATAACGATCCCAAAGAAAATTTCATTCTTGACGAAGGAAATTAATGTTTTTGCTCGAGTAGAAGTTGATAAGACTGTTTCTTTACGGCAAATTGGATTTGAATTGGAAATCAGTCACCAAACAGTAAGCCGAATTTTGCACAAATACCACTATAAATCTTTTAAATACCAATTGCACCAGCACTTGTACGAAAATGATTACGAACGTTGGATGGAATATTGGATTTTGCAGAATAACGTGCAGCCAAACAATGATTTTTTGGGAATGATTTTATTTTCGGATGAGTAGGTTTACAAATTTGGGATTATTTAATCGACAAAGTACAAAATATTGGTCACAAGAAAATCAAAATTTATTACGGGAGGATAACTTTCATGTGCGGTTCGGTTTCAATGTTTGGCTTGGAATAATCGGTAGTAGAATCAGTGGTTTAATAATATTTGAAGGACCCTGACTGGTGTCAGATACTTGGGATTTTTGCAAAATGAAATTAAGGACAGTTTAGCTGAATTACCTTTCCATTTACGACAGGAAAAGTATTTCCAACAAGATGGCGCTTCTCCCCATAATTCATGGATAGTAATTGATTGCCTTCAACGGAGATTCGGAGAAAACGTAATTTCGACGAATGGTCCTGTGAGGTGGCCTCCAAGGTCACCTGATTTAACACCCCTTGATTTCTTTGTTTGGGGTAATTTAAAAAATATTGTCTACGCAACCACCGTTACTACCCATGACGACCTGAAGCTACGAGTAAGACGTGCAATTAATAGCATAACGGCCCAGCAATTGGCTAACGTTCTTCGAGAAACAACTATACGAATTCAGAAGTGCATTGACGTTAATGGACAGCATTTTGAACAATTGTTGTAATATTTTGTGTTTTTTTTTGTATTCCAAAGCCACCTTATGTATAACAAGGTAATTAGAATAAAATTGTATTTTCTTATTTTCTTTCAGCTGTAATTTTGTTTGTATTTATCGCACATCTTAATACGACATATGAATAAATTCCTTAATAATAGTACTAATAAATGGTATCACGGTACCAATATGGTTTCATTTGAAAAAATTGATTTTTTTTCCCCAAAACCATTTTGATGAACTTTATTTGCTCATAAATCACGTAATTTAGTATTTTTGACGGTCTTCGATTTTTTTAGCATTACACGGGTCATTTAGAATAAATCGGAACCGTCATACTTAAATGGAAAAATAAAAATTATATTATAAAAAATATTGACGTTTGAAATGTCACTTATTTGGTATCGTTGGAATCAGAAAATTATGCATAATTCAAAAATGCAATAATATACAGGGTGTTCCATTTAAAAATCGAAAGTTAGTGTCACTTCCGGCGAAACCGGAAGTGGAAAAAATCGTTTGTATGTCAAAAAGTGCTGCTTACTATGTATATAAGATATCCCAAATTTCAATCAATTATCTTCAAAACTAATGGAAAAAGGGGGTGTACCATGATCCTGTTACACCCGGTATGTACAGACAAAATCGATCAAATTTAACAGCCACGAATGCAGAACGAATATTAGTTGTAACCATATATGCTAATGCGATGGCTGACTTCAGTCATTCTGAATAATACATTGTATCAAGTGGTGTGTATTTCATTGTTCATTTTATACTTTTGCTTTTATTTGTCTACGTATGTTCTGTCAACCATATATATGAAGCAGAAGTAGCTACGGGGTCCTAGACTCGGGACGAGTTTCCTGATCCTGAATAATAATATTACCACATTATTTGGTGCAAATTGTTTAATATCATTGCTAATATAGTATATTTAATTGAATTTATGTTTTAATAAGTATTTTAACGACATTTTATATTGTCTTAAGTATTATACTGTATGCATAGTTAAATAACATATGTTTAATTTCTATAGTGCACCACTGTTGGTACAACTCGTGTCAATTATTTTAATAAATTTAGTATGCATACTGTAATTCCGATGATATAACGATATAGCAATAACTAGATATTAAGACCTAGATTTAATAAAGGATTTTGACATGGATTTTCCAAATGGCCGTATATTAGAACGTATTAAGTCTGTTATGTCAGATGCATATTAACTATCGAATAACTAATGAAATGAGATATGATTTGATTTAGTTATAAATGTTTTCGTATTTATTATATGTTATCTTTGATGCTAAATATTACACATACAACATTATTCTGATATGTACGAGCATAAAAAAAATTTTGAGCATTTTAGACATATATGAGGTGTTTTAGAAGGAATAATCAACATTTTGCGAAATGTGGGCGCTATTATGATTTAAAAAAAGTTCGTATAAATATGTGTCTGAACGGTTACGAAGTTGTGACTGGTCCAGTCGGCCTTAAATGTTTAGGTTATTAAAAATGGAAACAAAATTCTGTCCAAATTTTAATTTTTTTTATGTTATCGACATCGCAACAGAATGCCGTTACGTCATCGTTATAATTCATATGGAGCAAATCGACACTGCAATAGTCACATTCATGCGTGTTGATGTGACGTCCAGATATAAAACAAACTTTACTCGTTGACAGGTGAAAAAGTAAAAACATAACCTACAATTTGTCCGCTAAAAGTCAGCATAATCTAATAATTTCGTCAGACTTTAAATTTTAACTAATTTTATGTTTTTATATAATTTGGCAAAATGTAGATTGCTTGTAGATATTAATAATTACAACTGATTGTTTGGTTGCGTGTTATATGTATATTTTCTGTAAGTTTAAAGAAAAAATTAATAATTACATTTAAATTAATTAACATCGTTAAAAATAAAAAAAACTGTCTGATTGCGTTCTAGAAAAAGGATTTTGTATGTATTTTTAAGAATCACTATTACTGCACATTGAAACATACCTTTTGTTTTAAAGATTAACTCTCGCTAGTTCTGATAAGATTTGTTTTTATATATAAAAATCAATAAAAATAAAGAAAACGGTAACAATCAAACTCAAAAATAGACAAATCCAAATTTGACAGCTGACATACAGAAATAGGAAACCATGGGATATGTGACAACGACGCTAGTCAAAAGCGTTCGATCAGACTGATGGATGTTATTCTCGCTTGTTACGGAGACGTACGAGATCAGGCCCTCTCTTTTTTTTTCTATCAAGGAAGTTAGGTTTTCGAATAACGCAGCAACAACGTTAGTCTGAGATGTTACCAGTCATGTTACCATGAACTTCTGCGCTGTCTCCCTCGTTTTATTATTTTGTAAACAAAGAACGCTTGAACAGCGTACGTTGTCTATTAGAAATAAAATTTTGACGCAACGGCATTCTTTCGTGATTTCGATTATACATGCACAACTGATTTTCATTGAGTTTTTAAAGATTCTGCCTTCAGATTCAATACATTTTGCTGCTCGTGTGTGAACATTGTGTGTTTTTCAGTGTACTGTATTTTAAATTTGGTCCAATTGCATATTTTATAAATAATAAAATTCGATAAAATATACTTCCCTGCATGAAATCGTTTTCGAGATATACATATATGAAAAACTGGTTTTCGAACATTTTTTTTTCACATATAACTTTTTATTTTAAGCAATACAAAACGAAAAAATATTATAAGCATTTTTTTTCAATTTCCAAAAATACCATAGAACAATAGCTCGTCTTCCTAAAATCATCACCAAAATCATTTTCAAGTTTCATATCATATAGATACTATTTTCTATTATTAGACATCGGACATTTTAAGCAATTGGCAAAAAATAGGGTCGACTTAAGGAGAGTATGCGTAAAAAAGTCATATGTAGTGGCACAATAATATGCCTAAATGCCTCATTTTTGTGATTAACGTTTTAGCAACGTTAAATTACGACAAACTGTTTGTAGTTAATGGTTAACAAAGTTTTTAACTTTTTAAGAGGGAAATAGATCATTTCTGAAATGTTAGGGAATTATGTTATTATTTTTTTGTTTTATTCTAGTTGCCAAAAAAGATTCTCTGACCGTGCCATGATATAAAATCACAGGCGCAGAGACGTATTTTTCCAGTATTATACTGAGTAACCCAATTTTTTAAATAATCAAACTTCCAAGAATTATTTATGTGGTAATTAAGTTCCAAGAAAAAAATCCTATATAGTATTTATATTGTTACGCCAATGCGCTAGTAATTCCAACATATACCTACAGATAACTTTAACGTTACTAAAACGTAAGTCAAATAGCCCAGAGTAGTCTGAACTTATAAAGTAGAATCTAGGAATATTCAAGAACGTTGTGGACTGACTTGTATATAGATGGATAGATTGATGTATATACATATTAATTCCCTGCTATCATAATACTTACGTGGACGAGCGACAGCTTACCTACCTCTGGTTTACATTGTAACGTTGCCATTTAAGAGACCTATGTCTAATGATTCAGTGCACAGTCTGCATAAGGCACACAGTGGGTCAAGGAGCTCAATACTGATTTGGAATTGGAATTGTTCCAATAAAGAAGAAATAAGTTAGAAGCTAAAGTCGTTTATTAAGTTTATTATTGTTAATTACTAATTTGTTAATAACACAGAAGTAAATGTAATCAGAAGTTTCAGTTAACAAATTTAAGGTACTTGTATTTTGTGGAGACAGCAAACACATAACAATATTAATCTGTAAAGTAAAGGTCAACTTCTTTTATGTGGCGCTCGTGTGTAGTAGCGGAGAAACTTATACGTTTTGCAGTATGCGGTTAATGAAGTATTTTTTTTTAAATCTGCGCGAGGAATATTATAATGCATTTTCAAATTTAGAAGATTTCCTCATAACTTTTTTTTACAAATTCAGTAGCTTTTATTTAAAATCAGATTTTGTAAAATTCATCTGGTGATAAGTATGAGAAATCTGGTAAACTTCTATACTTGTATGGTTCATTGCCGGGCGGTATCTTTGTCGGATGATTTTATGGCGTTTTTATGTTTCTTATATCTCTGCAATGAACGTTTTGATTTTTACGAATTAATGTTTTATCCGAAAATAAGATAAAAAAGATCAAAGAATTGTAATATTCTATTATGCATACAAAGTGTGTTTAAATGGAGGATGAACAATGGAACTATGGCATCCCAACATATATTAATGAGAACTAAAAATTTTCATCGTTGAGCCTTTGGCATTAATTACATTAAAATAAGATTTTTTTCTCTAACTCAAAAATAAAGAGAGAAAAACGTGTTGTGGTCTGCTTATATGAGACACCCTGTGTTTTTTTGCCAATATAATTCCTCCTTATGTATATTTTTTTAATATTCTTTGTATGGCATCTTTTAACAATATGCATGGATTGAATTTATCAAAAACAAAAACAACTCATGGTCAAATTCCTAGCATTACATTTACATCATGCTGGTTGTGTTTAAAATATTTCGATCTGCCAACGTCGAACACATACAAATTAGGAATTTGACGAATTTACAAGCACGATTCACATGGTTTCACTTCCTTAACATTTTTAAGAGATAAATGTAATCTATTTAAAGAAATCTTAAATACTTTCTAGCTATTTTTTATTCTAAAAATGTGTTGTTTTGGAATTTGGAGGAAACAGTTGCTGTCCATTATCAGATTCGTAAACCTTGTGTTTGCACATATTTCTAATATTATTAATCAAGTTGTCTAAATAAATTCGTAAAAACTTATGAAGATAAAATTTTGAAGTAACACCACATAACACCACATGAAATTACAACCCCTTTTATCCCTGAAGGTCTGGAATGACCTTGTGTGGAAGAGGGCTACACATTTAGAGATAATGAACACACACCCAATATCCGAGTATACTACGATTAATCTCTCTCACAGAAAAAATCCCAGTTCCTCGACCGGGAATCGAACCCGGGACCCCGAAATTTCGAGGCAAGTACGTTACCTCTAGATCACGAAGTAAATGTTCTTTGCAAAATGTAGCTTTTTTTATGCATTCTGCAGTATAATTTATTGTTAAAATTTCAAAAAGTCTCCGAGATAAACTAGTGTACAAATAGTTTAAGATTTTAAGGTTGACTTTCATCTTATGCCAATACTTGATATTCACCTTTAACTCGTTTTTTATGATGCTCGAGAAATATCGATACTCGATACAAAAGAAACACCGTTTGTTCCAATAAACGAGTCAGAATGATAGGCGGTATTTCTTTCATTTTGTTAAATTGTGAAAAGCTTTAAATTTTCGGATTTTGATGAAGATGATGAAATGTTGGAAATGGTTTGATTTATCATAAATAACGAAGGAAGAACATTTAAGATCATGAAAAACAATATAGGTCATAGGTTGAGTGTAATTTAAGAAAATATTGAGAGTGTTATTTAATCCAAGTCCTTATGGAAGGGACGAAACTACGAAAAATCTCAATTCAAGGTAAACGTATTTGATGAACAATTTTCCTTTTTTGGTGAGCGTCGGGTCCCTAACAAATCTATATTTACATATAGGGTATTACGCAATTTAAGTTTCACTAGCAACAGATGTGTCTATTCTTTATTTTGTTATATTAGCTCTTAAGTTTTATGAAAACTATGCGTTTGTTTATTTTTTTAGAAATATGGCTTATCATATTTATTCCTAAGTTTCATTAAAATTTTGTGTTTGCATATGAACTAAATATCTGCATTTAAACAATTTACTGTCTTTATGTCACAGAAAAATATTCTCAAAAATTTAATTTGTGTAACACGATAGGCCAAAATGATGTGAACTGTAATACAACTGACATACCTTTTTGTTATTTTTCTATATTCAGAAAAAAAAATGTAAATTCTGCTTTGTATAAAATCTCAAACAATAGTATCAAATAAGCAAAAATCCTTAATAATGGGTTAGATTAATACTACGTAAGTTGTTCAAACAGTGCTTGTCAAATGTACGACTTATATGCAATAATCCTCCTGTATCCTTGAAGCAACCGTTTACAGGAGGAGGCTGCAAATTTGGAGACGACGGACACACATCCATTATACGTGTATACTGAGATAAATTTCTGCTTTCCACAAAATCCCCGTTATCAATCGGTGATCGATCCTGGGACTCCATAGTGAGAAGCTTTATCTCTCGACTACGAATCATACAAAGGAAAATGTTATACAGATGTATTACCGTTTCCTTGAAACTATGGGTTTGTTCTTAGAGGAGTTTCCAACCATTTGAAACTGTCAGAAGTATGCGCACATTGTTGTAGAGATGTGCTTGTTAAATCGGAACGTTTGTTGTTGCAGAACTCTCGTAATAATAGCATCTCTATAGTCAGAAAATTATCACAAATCGTCTCTACGAACAAACTATGTTATTCGTTCATTATATAGCTAGTAAAACGTAAATAGTATATTTTAAATTTTTTTCAGGTGCTAAATAATTTTATTTAGATGGTCATTTTAAATACCTTAATTCACCCAGGAAAAAAGCCCAAAACTATATGATGAATTTTTTTCTGAGGAATCCGAATTCGAATAGAAAAAACAATTGAACTTCAAATAAAAAAACTTATGGCCGTTATTTTTTTATCTATTCTAACGCACCATCTTACGTGAGTGCTCAATTTTGCGAAGCAAAACACATTAGTGGGCTCTGGTGTCTAGTAAGATTATGGACCTTTTGTCAGTCATTGGCCTTTCTAGCAGCAACTATTAATAATTCAGAAAATGTATCGGACATCGCAAATGTTATATTTTTCAAATAATTATTCGCCAAAGAACCTCTTGTTGTGACTCACACTTTGAACTACGACTGAACCGTTTGAGGCACATATCGGACGGAAATATAAAATAATTCAATGCAGACGACATTAGTTGTAGTAAACGAGATTTGCTGTGACAAATATTTTTTTAAAAACTGAATTGTCCTAAATATATTTTTTTCCTGAACATTAGAGCTATCGCAATAAAGCAGACATATATATAAGAATTTAGTTTGAAGATAAAAATTGCTTTGAGAAAGAAAACAAGAAGTTGACGTTGAAATATAAATATCAATCGTTCTACAAATTTAGTTCTTCAGCTGTAAAATGTCTGTAAGTAGAAGAAAGAATGTTTGGTATTTGACAAAAGAGGGAAATGACAGGAAACAAATAAAGTTTGATGTTTATTATTAGAAAAAAAAATTTCTTTTATTTTCATTTCATTTAAGACATAGTGTACAATAAAGTAACTTGTATCTACTGGTAAACTTTTATTTAGTTTCAACATGTATAAAATGAACAACTTATAGTCTAAGATCGAATTAAAAACGACCTTTACCTATCCGTTTAATGGATGAAAAATATTTTATATTAATTTTAATATGTTATAAAATATATGCGAGTGGATTGGCTAAAAAATTCCTGGCAAGACTATGATTAATTAAAAATTCAAAAATAACTTTTTTTAAACATTGCACTCATTTGTTTAAGGAACAACTTTTATTCCAATCGAAACAATGAAGCCTATAGAATATGCAAACGTTAGGTTGTCTATTTTTCCTGGCGTAACTGTCTGGGTTGGCAGGGTATAAACAGATAATTCGATACTAGTAATTTACATTCTTCTGTTTATAAAGTCTTAGGTCAAAATAAAGGTAATTAAATTGCGAACAGAATGATATAGGGTTGTCTGCAGAAAATCTGGTTTAAATTCGGTTGTGAGCTTTTTAAAGCGAAATCCGGGAGAGAATGAAAAGTGCGACAAAGAGGTCCGAGCAAACTATCCGGTGCGATAGAAGAGGGACGCAGCATTGCACCTGCGCGCGGTTCGTCCATCGGATGAAGAGTGCGCACACGGTTTGTTCGTGCAATTGAGAAGGGTAGCGATAGACTAGTAAATACTCTGAGCATTATTTTGGAGCAACTGGCAGTAGACTTGAAATAAAATTATAAATATATAATAAATATATATATATATAATAAATATAAATATATAATAAATATAAATATATAATAAATATAAATATATAATAAATATAAATATATAATAAATATAAATATATAATAAATATAAATATATAATAAATATAAATATATAATAAATATAAATATATAATAAATATAAATATATAATAAATATAAATATATAATAAATATAAATATATAATAAATATAAATATATAATAAATATAAATATATAATAAATATAAATATATAATAAATATAAATATATAATAAATATAAATATATAACAAATATAAATATATAATAAATATAAATATATAATAAATATAAATATATAACAAATATAGTAGTAGTAGTAGCTACTTGTTTTACTAGGCAAGTAGGCCACAATGGGCCCTTTTACCTAGGGACCTACAGTTTAGCGTGGACTCCGAACCACGGTCCTCGACTGTCAACTAACCCACCGCCCTGGGCCTGCCCGCCTGCACCGCTTGCAGAGTGGCAAACCTCCTGGGTAGGTCTCTTCGACCCTCCACCTGGGCTTGCCTCTCCGCCTGCAACGGGCTAGCGGCCTTCGGGATTGTCTGTTGACAGCCTACCGACTGTTAGATGACTATCGTTCATCCATCCAATTATGAGGATAATCATTGTACTTAACTTCACTGACCGAATATCGGAAATTAAACGGATATCCATATCATCCCTATAAATAAATATATAACAAATATAAATATATAACAAATATAAATATATAATAAATATAAATATATAATAAATATAAATATGTAATAAATATAAATATGTAATAAAAATATAATATATAATAAATATAAATATGTAATAAATATAAATATGTAAAATAAATATAAATATGTAATAAATATAAATATATAATAAATATAAATATATAAATAAATATAAATATATAAATAAATATAAATATATAATAAATTTAAATATATATAAATAAATATAAATATATAAATAAATATAAATATATAAATAAATATAAATATATAAATAAATATAAATATATAATAAATATAAATATATAAATAAATATAAATATATAATATAAATATATAATAAATATAAATATATAATAAATATAAATATATATATAAATATAAATATATAAATAAATATAAATATGTATATAAATATATAAATATATAAAAATAAATATAAATATATAAATAAATATAAATATAATAAATATAAATATATAAATAAATATAAATATATAAATAAATATAAATATAATAAATATAAATATATAATAAATATAAATATATAAATAAATATAAATAAATAAATATATAATAAATAAAATGCCGAGTGGGGGGGGGGGGGGGGGGGGGGGGGGGGGGGGGGGGGGGGGGGGGGGGGGGGGGGGGGGGGGGGGGGGGGGGAGCGCTCTTTGAAGAATCAAATATGGCGGCTCCAATATGGCGGCCGAAAGCCGGAGAAAAATCGAGTGTCCAGCAAAGAAAGCTTGTAAAAATAAAAATTCGCAACCGATCGGGTCGACTTTCTTGTCTCAAATTGTAGCTGATGGACACCCCTAAAACGCTAGCGTGGTAAGGTTGACAAAAATCAACATGGCGGATCCAATATCGCGGTCAAAAATCCAATATGGTGGCCGAATTTTTGAAAATTAACCGATTTGCACCAAATTTGCCAGTATACGGGGGGTTTTGGGTGTCACTGATCATGAATCCGAGGTAGGGTTACAGCAAACTCAAGATGACGGATGCAAGATGGCGGACGAAATTTTCGAAAAATCAACCGATTTGTACCAGATTTGTTATACGGGGATTTTTGGGGTCGCCGATTACGAATCCGAAGTTTTGATTTTTTAAATCCAAGATGGCGGACCCAATATAGATTTGAATTGGGATTCGTTTACACCATATTCGATCAAATAATCTTGAATTTTAAAAAATTTGACCTCAGATTCGTATTCAGAGACCCAAAAGCCCCAGCACATACCAAATTCGTTCTTACCAAAAATCCCGGTTGTTTTTAAAAGAAATACCGGGTTAAAACATTATTAAATTTTCAATCTGTTATTATGTCTAATGTCCCCCCATATGTATATTTGTATTGGCTTTCCAATTGGCATGTCTTACATATTTGTTATGCCCACAGACATTAGTCTTTAAAAAAAAAATTTACTGTTGTGAATTTCTGCATGTCTTATTTGGCTATGGGGCCTGAAGAAATTTCAATAAACTTCTTGAAAGCATGCGACGGTAGCATTTATTTTAACCTATTATTCTCGGATTCCACGACAGTTTCATCTATAGTATATA
>JANEYF010001057.1:0-32446 GCA_029963845.1 Rhamnusium bicolor
TTATAATTATTACTTTTGAATTAAAATGTAGCTGAGATCGATTTCTAATAGTGGATTAATTGTTTAATGGTTTTGTGAAATTGTAGTGCTTGAAATTCTCGCTTAAGTCCAGGAGGCGAGTTGTGGCGGTGAAGGCGGTTTTGGTATACAGAGTGACTGGAAAGAGTATGTGAGCTGCGGCATGATGATGAACCAGGCGTTTTGACTATATAGGAATGAAAGTATATGAAAATAGCTAAAATCCTGCGCAAAAAGTTTTTGAAAATATTCATAGCCATTTGAGATATTTTAATTTGAAAATTTTGAAAATTAGAAAGTACCATGAAATTTGACTTGGATCGAAAATAAATTATTTTATATTAAATGTTTGTCTATAATGAAGTTTAGGTGTTTTTCAGTATAATCTGAAATTTTGCTGAAATTTGTAAGCTGAAGGCTGAAAAATAGTTTCATACAGTTTTTCGCAAGTGTTTTCTTTGTATTTTTGCTATTATGAATTCTTTTTGTAAAATTTTAATTCTTTCGAATGTCGGTGGCTGAAGCTCCTGTCCTACAACACCGTCAGGAGCCGGAATCGCTCATGCACATACTATCTGCATGCCCAGTATACGCGATTTCAGCCTACATAACGCTGCGTTACGAGTGCTATACTACCATCTAAGGCACTCATACGGGGTAGACCAGACACCAGTGCTGCCTTGCGTCCCCGGAGATATTGAGTCCGTTGTCGAGAACAAGAAATGCCGGATTTACTGGAACTACTCGTTCCCGACGGTGAGGCTAATCCAAGCAAACAAGTCTGACATAGTCCTCATCGACCATCAACTTAAGGTGATATATGTTATCGAGTTCTCGGCACCTGCGGAAAAAAACATCACCTTGAAGGAGGAGGAGAAATGGACCAAATACCGCGATCTTTGATACGAGCTCCAAGTGCTGTACCCAGGTACTCAGTCAAAATGGTCGTCCTAATAATCGGTGTACTCGAAGGGATAAAACCTACGCTGCTCTCGGAACTGAAGACCATACCGTTCTGCCAAAAATCAGCTGAGTAGCTGGCAGGTCAAATGCAAAAGGCGGTCATTCTGGGTTCTCTTCGTCTGCTTAGAGCATACGATTCTGGAATTTACATTCACTAACCCTGCGGGATGTAGGGAGTGGCTGTAGTTAATATGCTGGCGCGACTCCCGTAAGGCGTCGGAGGTCATGGGAGAACTATCCAGCGTCGGGCAATCGAAATGAAAAATTAAATAATAAATTTACACTAGGAATTAATTATATAAATGATCATGCATTTGTATCATTAGACACATACAAAGATCGAGAAAGGGTGTTTTTGATGATTTTATTTTCATCAAAATTGGGATTTTCTATTCTTCTTCTTCTTTTTTTTTGTTTATATTTCTTTTTTTGTCGAAAACGTTTTTTATTTTTCTATTTTTTTTATTAGGCGGAGAACAATTCCGTTTCATGTACTTATCATGGCCATTAATATTTTTAAATGTTGAATCCAGTGATATCAAGACTGAAGTTTTTCAATATCAGTTTTTGTTCATCTACAGAATATATATGATTGTGTATATTCGTAATTAACTAAGGGGCATTTTCTCTTATTTGGTTAACTATATTATATTTAAATGATTGATTACTAAAATATTCTCTGCTGATGGGCTTCATGTTTTCTAAATTCTAATACTTCATGTTCTGGACTATTAGGAGCTATTGGTTTGATATTCAAACAAACAAAATGAATGTGATGACAAATAGTTGATTTAATAACATAGTCTAAGCAGGAGTATTTATACATATGTATGCATATATTACAATATGTACATTTTAATTGACAGCACACAATATCATTTTTCTTTGTCACAGCAAATTGTTTCGAATTACTTATTCTTATTATTAAGAAAATAAACCATTACAAGTCAATGCAAGCCTGTGTTTTTTATTTATTAAACTTATATGTTCATTTGATTAACTTAATTAATGTTTCTACTGTTTTGTCCCTCAAAAATGTTTGCAAGGCATGCAGAGATTTATTTAGCCCTCTTATTTTTTTTCCCTTCTAGATATGTATATTTAACAGCATGCTTTCTAGGAATATATTTGTATTAATGCCGCTCTTTTTTCTATAACAGTAGTCCCACTATTGTCGGTCGGATATTATAATAATTCGAGATTGAGAACCGACAACCGAGATCGAGAAACGACAACTTGGCAACGTTGGATTTTGATTCTAGACGTAGTCGTTCATAGTATGAATATTATTATCCAATATCTTTTTGCATGTAGTTAGGAGAACTAGCTGTTTTAATAGTTTCTGTGATAAAAATATATGAAGTGTCCTGTTTTTTATCTACCAGGGGCGGTCGGTCCATGGAAGCAAGGGAAGCAGTGCTTCCCTTGGGATTATTAAAAAAAAACACATAATTAGAACCTAGTTATTATTTATCACATATATTAATCATTAAAATTTACTTTTACCCAATTTCAATAGACACGGCCCTGCATTTCATCAGCTGTGACAATATTGCACGTTAAAACCGTAACGTGACGCACTCGATTAATCGAGCCAATACGAACTCGCGCAACAGATATAGGTAAGCTACTTCTTGAAATGCGTGACATCCCCACTTCATAATCTTGATATCTGAACAGTATAGCATAGTAATGCGTCTTGTTTTATAGATTTTAATCTCGATTTTAATATCGATTTTAATATTATACTTAATATTAATCTTCCAAGTATTATTCTCAGCTTTTGTACTATATTTGTAAAAACTTTTTTGGTGTTTCTAAACCTGTGGTGCGGGGACAATTGATTTTTAAAACGTTGAACATTAGTGCGCGTATAGGCAGTTTTAGATATGATTATTAAATATGGAAGCTGGTCCTAGCACTGTGGAAAATATTATTTGCGTTTGTGTGGTGTGCAATTTGTTGAAAAAGGGATTTTCAACATATTCGTTTCAAGATAAACTGGATATTATTAGAAACGGGAGACCAACACCTGATTTAAAACTTTTAAAAAAAGAAAGTTAAATCATGCTATCGGTACTTTAATATTGAAATGTACAGTACTAATCAGTGGTTAACGGGTTGTGAAAATTTGTGTAAATTGTTTTGTTGGCCATGTGTACTTTTCACAAATGAAAAAGGTGTTTGGAATAAAAATGGCTTTTCAGATTTAAACAACATTCACAAAGTGACAAAGAGGCATGGTAAGTGAAACTCATTTGCGAGCGGTGCTAAAAGAAAAAGCATTTGGAAAATCACGAATTGAGCATTCATTAGATCAGCAGTTGAAAGAAAGTGACCGTAAGCATAATGAACTTGTAAAAAAAAATCGAGAAGTGTTAAAAAGACTTATTGACATTGTTTGTTTTCTCGGCGAAAATGAACTTAGTTTTAGAGGTCATACTGAATCTCGGAGGGTTGCTAACAGGGGCAATTTCATCAATTTAGTTGATTTATTAGCAAAATACGATACAATTTTAAGTAACCATCTGGAACACTACACGATATTTCGCGGTACATCAAATCATATTCAAAATGATTTGATTCAGTCGATAAGCAATATTGTTTTAGAAAAGATCAAGCAAGAAATAAAAAAAGCTCCTTTTGTTGCAATTATGTTAGATGAAACAACCGATATTACGAATATTAGTCAGTTGTCAATCGTAGTACGATACATAAATCCAACTGGGAAAGTCCAAGAGCGCTTTTTAGGATTTTTAGACGTAACAACGAAAAAAACGGCCGCAGCTTCACATGCTATAGTTTGTCAGATAGTCGATGATCTACAGTGTGGTGCTAAACTTATCGCCCAAAGTTATGATGGGGCCGCTGTAATGGCTGGTGAATTGGGGGGCCTGCAGGCCAAAGTAAAAGAGACTTTTCAGAATGCAATATTTGTACATTGTTTTGCGCATCGATTAAATTTAGTTCTTGCTCAATCTGCAGCGTGTCTTAAAGAGTGCAAAGTATTTTTTTTCATGTATTAGTGGAATGGCTGCCTTTTTTTCAAAATCATCAAAACGGACACGAGCTTTAGATTTGGAAGTACAGAAGAGACTACCCAGAGTTGCTCCAACATGATGGAATTACAATGGGAGACTAGTACAAACTGTATCTGAATATCGACAGCCTCTAATTGATTTATTTGAAAATATTTTACAAAGCAAAGATGATTGGGACACTGAGACTTTGAATGGATCCAGAAGTTACTTAGATTCATTGAAAAGAGACTTTGATTTTAATTTTTTGTTAAATGTATTCTCCGAAATATTCCCATTTACTGACAATTTATTCAATATTTTGCAAATTAGATCAAATGACGTTGGATTTTGTGTAAAGAAAATTGAAGAATTCAAAAATTTGATTTGTAACAAAAGAAATGAATTTGAAAAGTTCTGGGAGAAAACTAGTAATGACAATTTAGAGCCACAAAGAAGAAGAATACGAACTGATTTATAGTGGATCGTAGAACTTCATATCGAAGACTTTTTATCGAAATTTTGGACAATATCACTGGGCAACTAAATAATAGATTTAAAAATTTTAGTGATATACAATTTTTAGAATTGTGTAATTTTAATGAATTTAAAAATAAACAGTTTCCACAAAATGCACTTCAGTCATTGAGTGATAACTACGGAAATTTTTTGATATAGTTGGGTTGCGATCGGAACTTTCAGTTATTTATGCTACAGAAGATATTAGTCAGAAACATAACGCCAACGAACTGATTATCTTTATAAAAGAAAATAGTTTGGATCAGGCCTACTCTGAAGTGTTGAAATTGTGTGAATTAGTGTTGACGATACCTGCAACTAGTGCTTCGGTTGAACGCAGTTTTTCGACCTTAAAAAGAATAAAAACTTTTTCAAGAAATTCAACCAGTGAAGAGCGGCTTTCAAGATTGTCCCTGTTGACAATATGTGCATGTTAACTACTTAACTAGCCGGCTCGATTTATAGTTGGCTAGAGAGTGCACGATGGCAAGTGTGACTGAACAAACTCTCTATTTCGCTGTGGGTTCGATCCCCGCCACCGGCACTGGCAATGTCGGTGGGTATGGTTGTGTGTCTGCGTTTTTTTCATAAGTATAACCCTCGCCCGTGCAGCTTCGGCTTTGGAATCGGGGGTTGTCTAATTTTTGTGGTGTTTTTATATTTTATGTTTATTGAGTAGTGGCGGTCCTACAAGTGTACTTTTTTTCTAGATATCATAACTTTGCGGCTTTCGACATTTGCTTTAAAATAAGTATACGGAAGCCATGCTTCTTTTCTTAACAAAAATTTTGCCTCGCTTCGCTCGGGGCTTCGCACTACCCATCACCCTATATCACAAACTGCTTCCCCTGTATCAAAACTCACCGCACGCCCCTGTTATCTACCTAAAACTTTTATCTAGCGTATTCAGATAAGAATGGTAGTGTAAAATTTAGGAAACTAGTAGTTTGTTGTTATTATACTAGGTTTGAAATGATGCTTATGTAATGCCCAAATAAGTAATTTATTTTTTCTAGAAATCCATACGAAGCAAATAAAATATCACATACAGAGAAAAACCGTTTTGTAAAATTTTGCACATTATGGAACAGGTTTTGTTGCATTTTTTTAAAACAATTATAAAATATCAGATCACAACGTATAAGATAATTAATTACTCCAAAAATATACTAATTTGCACAAATTGTTCCTGTCACTTTTTTTAAGACCAATTTGGATGGATGTTTTGCAGTTCATATAAAATCTCACAGATTTTTTCTTTGCAAGTTTTTTAAAATATTTTTATGGTTAAGTTTTTAGTTAATTATTATTTTGTGATTTTTGGCATCAAACATTATCTTTGTAAAACAATACTTGTCGCGGGTATATAGTCTAGAAGTGCTATATATGTATGTAGATTAAATTATTTTGTTTATATTTATAATTTTTTTTCAATTTTTATTTTGTATCATATATCTGCCAGGATATAATGAACATTAGGTATCAAATAAGCTTAACTTATTTTTATATGAATTATTAAGTGTTGCATCAGTTTCATTTTCAGAAAGTGTTCGGTAGATTCCTTCCAAAGAAAATCTACTTCTCATACGGTAATACAATGAGTATCATTGTGTAAAAAAATTAAATACAATGATGATTAATGCTTAAAAAGTATTTAATTCCAATTTTATGTAAGTATAAGATGCAAATCATTATAGGTATTTGAAATTAATATGAAAGACATTTTGACTTGAGAACTGGCTACTAATGGTTGTAAACTTGTACTAACCGTTTATTGTATGCGTAAAAGTGCTTAATATTATGAATATAAAGGAAACCGTGAATATTCAAAATAATTATGTTTCCACACGATAAAAGAACAACTGTTATGAATTGCATTTTAAATGCAATTTAGGTGTGAAAGTAACCCTAAAACTCCTTGGTAACATGATACATGTAATGAAATTTGATATTCCTCTATAGAATAAATACACCGAACTCTAAAATATGATATCATTTCCTAGTAATTTTGATGCAGTAAAGTTTTCTGTTCTACAAACTATTTTTTCAAGCGAAAAAAAAATGATTTTAAATAAAATTTTGCTTCATACATGTATTACAGTGTTATTACTTAATAAAAGTAACACCAGCAAATTAAATAAGAAACAGTCATTCTGTGGAAATACTTTAACAAAAATATTAGCTAAATTTTGTATAGATTATCATATACCAACAGGTAAGCCAAATATTTTAAATTTTTTTCTTTTATATACCTGCTTAGATTAGGGTGGAATGAAAAATTGAAATATTTGATTTTCATTTCGAAATTTTGGGAAAAGTTGTGGTGGTACTCCATGATGCTTCCAGCAGACCAAAAAAATCCAAAAATTCCCTCAAAATTAAAAATTTTTCTTTTCCTCTAATTTTATATATCTGATCGAACTAAATATATTGCTTTAACTCGTCTTCGTTCGCCGGAAGCATATTTTCAATAAACTCCGTTGGTGCCTCAAATATAGAACAGGTACATTTAGGTCCTGTAGTCATAATGTCTATATTTTCAAATTAAATATTGAATAAAATAAATTTAGTTTAGCATGCACTACTCTTAGTGCTTGATAACAGAGTAATTACTAATTACTAACTGAAATGAAACAAATACGTTGAAATAGGCCATTATTCGTGTTTTTTTACCACTCGCATATTGTGCAATATATTTGAAGGGTAGGCGAAATCATTCTGATATGTTATTATAAATTACTGTTGTAATTGGATTAAAACATGATGCTCTCAAACAGCTAAGCTTATATATTAGAAAAGATTGTTGGAAAATTTTTTTGGGTAAGGGTCCTTATTTTGAGAAAAACTACTTTTTTAACTTGCCGACGTTTCGGTAATTTTTATTACCATCTTCAGGGCAATTAATTATGAGTTTTTCCTGGTCACCATAAAATATATATAAAACAGGAAACAAACAGATAAAATCGTTGGGTATTAAATTAGTGTACTTATGTAACATATATACACATATATATATCACTTATAAAGGTACAATTAATTATCAGACTGTAATGCGTGTAATGGTAATGACACTCCCTAGATTCGTGTCATTACCATTACACGCATTACAGTCTGATAATTAATTGTACCTTTATAAGTGATATATATATGTGTATATATGTTACATAAGTACACTAATTTAATACCCAACGATTTTATCTGTTTGTTTCCTGTTTTATATATATTTTATGGTGACCAGGAAAAACTCATAATTAATTGCCCTGAAGATGGTAATAAAAATTACCGAAACGTCGGCAAGTTAAAAAAAGTAGTTTTTCTCAAAATAAGGACCCTTACCCAAAAAAATTTTCCAACAATTAATAAGTCGGTCTAAAAACTTTTCTATTAGAAAAGATATATGATTTAAACGCGTTGAGGCGTGAGAAGGATATAAATTTTACCCAAGTTCCAAAAAGAAAATCAGATATTTATATTTTTAGCTCCACCCTAACGTAGTTATATAATATTACTTACATTTTTTGTTGAATTTTTCTCGATATTATATGTAACATGTAATTATAAATATAATTCATACCACGAATGTTATGTTGGCGTTCACATCATCAGTTTTAAATTTCTAAATCGGGTCACACAGAACGGCACGCATTGACTTATCAATGGGAAGGGGTTTGAACCGTTGTAAAATGATTACAGAAGAGAATGAAGTATTTTTAATGAAAAAAGGTATCAAAAAGACTATTTATCTACATTTCTATAATAATTTATAAAATTGTTCACGTGAACACCAACATTCATGATATGAAGTACTTACGTATATTCCTAAAGCCACCGTTTACGTTTGTTAAAACTTAAGTGTAAAAACTTACATACACGTTAACAGTAACTATAAATTATTATTGCATTGCAAGGTTTGTTTTTAACTCCCTAGATTCTATATAATCTCATGTTATACGTACAGTATACATATATCTCGCTTACTGCAAGTCTGATATAACTTTTTTGTTTGGATTTTTACGCGTATGTATCAAATAATCAAAAATAAATAGAAAGGTCAACTGTATCTTTGAGCAATTGCAAGTACCGGAAAACGTTTCATTCATATATATATATATATATATATATATATATATATATATATATATATATATATATATATATATATATATATATATATAGGAAGAAAAGGATAATGGGTATTGCCCACAAAAAATGATGAATCCGTCGAACGTGTTTCTGAGTCACTACTCGTAATCATGACGGCTATAAGTTGTAAGGATAGGTACAACTTAGGTTCAACAACACAAAAGGAAACCACTGACAGGAAGCCAGTCGCATATTTGTGGCTGCAATTGAAAGACCCCGTGTTTACAGGGCGTGTCGACGGATTCATCCTTTTTTGCGGGCAATACCCATTATCCTTTTCTTCCTGTTACATCTCATCCCGTAGTAACCTTCTATTCTTTGTTACTCTAAACCCTGGGTAGGGAATACCACGCAGGTAGCTATAGTTGCCTCCGTGGCAATATTGTCTGATGCCCTGTAAACACGGGGTCTTTCAATTGCAGCCACAAATGTGCGACTGGCTTCCTGTCAGTGGTTTCCTTTTGTGTTGTTGAACCTAAGTTGTACCTATCCTTACAAATTATAGCCGTCATGATTACGAGTAGTGACTCAGAAACACGTGTCGACGGATTCATCCTTTTTTGCGGGCAATACCCATTATCCTTTTCTTCCTGTTACATCTCATCCCGCAGTAACCTTCTATTCTTTGTTATATATATATATATATATATATATATATATATATATATATATATATATATATATATATATATATATATATATATATATGTATATTGTTTTTCAGGTTTTCGCGGGTGGTGAATGTTAAATTCGTTTTCCGGGTATACCCTCACCTACGCGGGAGTATACCCGGAAAACGAATTTAACATATATATATATATATATATATATATATATATATATATATATATATATATATATATATATATATATATATATATATATATATATATATATATATATATATACATATATATATATATATATGTTAAATTCGTTTTCCGGGTATACTCCCGCGTAGGTGAGGTATACCCAGAAAAACGAATTTAACATTCACCACCCGCGAAAACCTGAAAAACAACATATATATATATATATATATATATATATATATATATATATATATATATATATATATATATATATATATATATATATATATATATAATTTCCTATAAAAAATGTATTTAAGTATTTTTTCCTTAATTCAACGGTTAGCTATCAAATAGGCTAAGAAGCAGATTTAATTAATTTGTTTTCTTGATTTATCTGATTCAAATTAGGTATAGATAATTGCAACAAGTTCTGAAATATTGTTTTAACATTAAAGTTAATTAGTTTATCCTATGTTTATAGATTATAGGTCAAGTTTTTAATGCTTTTGTAATGATTGTCCCCTACCACACGAAAGAGTACGCGGTGCTTTTGTTACGTAGTATCCCTCGCAGGTCTACTCCACAAAAATAAATATTTTACATGATTTTCCTTCTTTCAATTATATGTAGAGGTTGAAGCCTCTTTCAAATCACCATTTCTAGAATGTCTTGGCCTAGTTTATAGCAGTGTTTCCCAAAGTGTTCCGTGGAAACCTGGGGTCTCGACAATACTTTCCCATCATATCCAATTTGAAATGTGTGACAAATAAATCTTTTTTCGCACGACCGGGAATAAAACAATATTTTACTGCCTCAAAACAGGGAGTAAAACAAGCGTTTGTTCCCATGGGATTTAAAGTCTTCATGAAAACCTAAGAATAGTACAACCATAACGTAACGTCAACATTTTTATTATATCAAACTTTTAATGGTAGAGAGAACAGAAAATTAAGAATCAAATTCATGCCGTGACTAAAAAACTCACTTTACTCCCTTAATTTATTATGTTTATTTTATTTATTTCGTTTATTTCATTTATTTCGTTTATTTCGTTTATTTCGTTTTATTTTGTTTATTTTATTTCATTTGTTTCATTTATTTCATTTATTTTATTGCGTTTATCTCGTTTGTTAGTTCGTTTATTTTAAATTGAATATGATGATGAGAACACCTGTTGAGAAACACCTAGACGAGACCGATTTTTCAGCTTTTAGTTTCGTCACTGTAGTTTTAGTTTTATTTATATTGAACTAAATGCGATTTATTTGTTTTTATTTCAGAGCATAGGGTGAAAAGACAAGTAGTTACAGAATGCTGCTACAGCAAGTGTTCTCTAAAACATCTTATAACAAATTATTGCAATACATTCAACAGGTAAAACTGATTTTATATAATGTATAATAGAGATAAAACCACGAGGGTGCGAATGTTGTAGAACCGTAAACCTGCGGCAGGGAAATAATTTTTTTAAAGAAAAGAAAATCAACCAATCTCCCAAACCAATAGCATTTTTTTTTAAGAGCGAGGAAAACACTGAAAGGACAAGAATACATACGTATAACGTTTATTCTTGCTTCTTACGATAAGCAACTAATCTGTTCTTGAGGAACCATACAACTCAGGACCACTTTATACATACACAGAGTTAGCAACGGCCTAATCTCTACATTCGAATCTTTTTTATTTATTTTTTTTTGCACCGAGTCAAATTGTCATGATATACTCAACTCTACACACTAGGTCATTTTCACACAAAGACGTACGAACTACTCGATTTTACTCTAACTTAACCTAATGTTCCGATATTTGCATATTTCAGCGTTTAGCATAATATAATATAATTTTTCTTTCTCTTCTTTAAGAAAAGAAAAACAGAACTTTACCCAAGTATTATATTACAGACCTTATCTAATCGAGATGCACTATAACGATTAAGACATTGCCTGACTAGTAAAAAATACATGTAACAATACAGCTAAATTAGATTGAATCTAAAGTACACCTTCGTTCCCATATCTCAATTTCAGCAGTTTTGAATTTCCTCGAAATTCGACTTCTCAAGCCTACTAGGGCCTAACAGCTATCAGGGACAACGTCGTACTACAAGGGCACACTGAATGTGATATTAGGAAAAAACAATCTTTCAGTCAACTTTAAGTATCAATTCATAATTATTACTCATTAATAGCTACTCGCATCCGCGAAAATAATGATTTTTACTTTACTAATAAAAAAGGTATTTAACTTTTTCGTCAAAATTTTTGGAAATTCTTCACTAAATTATTATTCAACTGACTGTAACTTTCTTAATATTCAAGTAATCTCAATGAAACAAAAAAAGAAACCTAGCCTAAAATTTCATCTTGCCACCGACCCACACACATCCATACATATGCTTTACGATCATTCCTAAAAAAAGTGCGAAAAGATAATCACAGTAGCGTATAATCTAGGTCATACAAGGCTCGAGTCTCACAGCCGTAGCGAGCGCACTCGGCGACACATCTTCAGTCCGACCTAAAGTATTTAGGTCCAGCTACTAACTACGGGGGCGGCGTCGCTCTGGGGAACGCCTGATTGTGGATTCCTCCAGAGAGTGTTGCTCGTGGCCGTAGCTTCAAGACTTTTCAGCCTATGTTGTTGCAAATCGACCGCCTCAGGCAAATTATGATGGGGGCGCTCGGGGAGCGCAGTGCTTGGGCCCGAGACGGCGTATTCTGGGGTTCCATTGACGATGAAGCCATACAGTGGTGGAAATTCATCGATTGAGCCTTGGTGGCTAAACTGTACGTCGTGTGCAAGTACAGTGCTAGTGGTGGGAGGAGCAGTGATTGTGGTAGTGAGGCTACCGGCTTCAGAAGCTGAGACAGGCCTCGGGTGCTCCATTACTTCTTTCTTCTCTTCTTTCTTATACAGGTCTAGGTGGCAAGACTTGGAGAAGCTCGGGAGAGCGCTAATACTCCCCGAGGTGAGATGAGAGTTAGTAAAAATAGGTACCAAGGCGCTAATACCTTGGCTGTTAGTAAGAGATCTTTCGTAGGTCCTATACAGGGCGCTAATACCCTGATAACTTATGTAAGGAATCGTTCCTGGCATAAACTTGGTATTGAACCTAATATTAATAAAGTGTCTGTGATTGCACTAGGTGAAAAGAGTAAAATTATGCTATGGTGGTGCGTGCACACTTGTTTAAAGCTATACACTATAGTCTGATTTGATTCACTGATTTGATAAGTAAAAAAAAAGTTCTGGCTATGTTACACAAATTATTAAAATTTATTAAAATTTTTCTAAGTCGACGCAGGGCGTCGTGCCTGTGTGGCGTAGAATGTCTTTACACTAGATTTAAGTTAGGCAGGTTAGACCCAAGCAAGTCGCGCAGCGACCCGACTTGGTGTGAAAATTCGAAAGTGCACTAAAAATGTTTCAGCTTCCGTCGCGGAGCGGCGGAGCTTAATGTCTTTGGCAAAGCTGTAAAAGTTCTAAAGAGCACTGAAAACTAAGTTAGGCTGTGGCAGAGCAAGCAAGTCGCACGGCAACCCGACTTGACTGGAGTCTTGGAAAGTACACTAAAAAATGGTGAGCAGCAGCCGTCGCGTTGCGGCGGAGCTTAATGTCTTTGATATGTATAGAACAGTTATAAAGTATGCTAGAAATTAAGTTAGGTTGATGGAGAGCAAGCAAGTCGCGCAGCGACCCGACTTGTCTTATGTTTTAGAAAGTCCACTAAAAAAGAGCCCAGCGTCCGTCGAGATGCGGCGGAGCTGAATGTCTATGGCAAAGTCTTTACTGGTACAAAGCAATACACACTGTAAACGTGCGCTCACCTGATTGTCCTGTGTCCGGCGTCGGCCTCGAGTCGTTGGGAACGGCTGCACTGGGGAAGCGAGCGGCACGGAAGCTGAAGGAAACACGACGTTCACTTTTAACAGTATATTGCACACACACAGTAAGAAATGATACACAGTTGTTACAGAGCAGGAAAAGCAACGAGGAGCCGGTGTCCAGCGTGCTTGCAGTAAAATGTAGCAATAAAGTATTATTAAATAATTCCCTAGGAGGAAACGTATAAAAAAGCTTGGAAGTAATAATGCACTTGTCTTTTTGATAAAAGAAATCAGTCTGGGACGCATACGGCGCCTGAGACCTCAAAATAAAGCAAAATAGTGAAAAAAGTACAAACGTGACCCTTCCGGGACGAATGTAAGATGGACAAGAAGCTTGAATAGGGTTAAAATTTGTATTCATAGTGGGCCTAGTGGGCGGCTACGCCTCTTTCCAGCGTGCCAGTCAATCAGAAATAGGCCGGTTACATATAACCGGAGACACTACTGTCTACGGTTTGGGTAGTGCTCTGGGGAACGCCGAAGTGGCGAGTCTTCGAGGGAGCAGTTGTTCCGCACCGTAGTGTCAAGACTTTGCAGCCTATGTTCTAAATCGACCATCTCAGGCAGGTCCTGGTCGGGGCGGTCGCTTAGCGCAGTGCGTGGGCCCGAGATGGCGTGTTCTGGTGTGCCATTTGTGGTGAACCCATATAATGGCAAGAACTCGTCTTCTGAGCCTGGGCGGCTGTGGTGTGTATTGTGGAAGTCAGTGCTGGTGGTGGGAGGAGCACTGATAGTGGTTGTGAGGCTGCCGGCTTCGTAGGCCGAGGTAGACCTCGGGTGCTCCATGACTTCTTTCTTCTCTTCAATCTTACAAGAGTCTATGTGTGTTCGGTGCTCTAGGGCGCTCATACTCCACGGACACGGAGAGTTGGACCAGGAGATGCTCGGGAGAGCGCTGATACTCTCCAAGTATCAGCGTTCTGTGAGATGAAGGTTAGTAAATATTGGTGCCAAGGCGCTAATACCTTGACTGTTAGTGAGAGAACGTTGAGAGGTCCTATACTGGGCGCTAATACCCTGGTGACTTATGTGAGGATGTGTTCCTGGCATGTACTTAATATTAAACTTAATATTACTAAAGTGTCTATAAGTTGCACTGTGTGAAAGGGTTGTAAAACGTTACTGTGGTGTTTGCAGACTTGAATAAAGTTCTACACTAGAGTCTGATTTGGTACACTTAGTTTCTACAAGTGATAGTCTCTGGCTATGCTTGCACGAAATGTTAAGTTTCACTAAAATTGGACTGAGTCGCCGAGAAGCGGCGAGCCTGTGTGGCTGGTTATGAACTTACACTAAATTCAAGTTATGCTATGTAGATCCAAGCAAGTCGCGCAGCGACCCGACTTGGTTTGAAAATTGGAAAGTGCACTAAAAATGTCTCAGCGACCGTCGCGGAGCGGCGGAGCTTAATGTCTTTGGCTCGAGCTGTAAAAGTTCTAAAGTATGCTAAGAATTAAGTTAGGCTGGGCTAGAGCAAGCAAGGCGCACAGCGACCCGACTTGGCTTGTGTTTTGGAAAGTGCACTAAAAAAGGTGAGCAGCGTTCGTCGCGAGCGGCGGAGCTTAATGTCTTTGGTATAGCTACACTAGTTGGAAAGTAAGCTATTAAATGAGTTAGGATGATCTAGAGCAAGCAAGCGACCCGACTTGGCTTGTGAATTAGAAAGTCCACTAAAAATGCTCAGCGTCCGTCGTGATGCGGCGGCGCTTATTGTCTCTGACAGATTCTTTACCTGCTGTGAAGCAATAATCACTTAAAACGTGAGCTCACCTGATTGTCCTGTGTCCGGCGTCGGCCTCGAGTCGCAGGGCGCGGCTGCACTAGGGAAGCGAGCAGCACAGAAGCTAAAGAAAACACCACGTTCACTTAAACAATATATTACTTCACACACACACAAACAAGGATGATGAACAGGAAAGCCGGCTACCAGCGGGCTTGCAGTAAACTTGTTGCTGAAGGCTTAAGGAGAAAAGAGATACCAAAACGTAACCCTCATGGTTTGGATACAAGAACGACAAGAAGCGTGTGTAGGGTTAAGCTTTGTATTTATAGTCTGTTGAAAGGGCGGCTACGCCTCTTTTGGGGCGCCCAGCCAATCAGCGGCTAGCAGGTTTTGGTAGCCGATGACACTACTGTCATCGGCTACCCTAAGCAGCTCGCCTCTGATTGGCTAGCCAACACAAAAGAGGTGTAGCCCAATCTTTGTTCTACTATAAAGACCTTGCCAGTCTCTTTTTGAGCTTCTTCTCAGTTTGATATTCAAACCGTGCCCATCATGTTTTGACAGTTTTCACGCTTCTTGCCAATTTTGGGTTCACAACGCGAGTAACACGTTCTGACATTTTGCTTCCTGATTTTATGTACAAAACCAAAGCCTACCGTTTTGACAGTTTCTTGCTTCTTGCCTATCACGCTTTGACATTTTGCTCTGCTTGGCAGTTTTTGATTCCTAAGCCTTCAGCAATAATAGCTTGCATCGCGCCTTAGAAGGACCGATGTCACTTTGTCACTCAGGTTAGTTTACGCCGCATATCCGACGAGCCCGCCAAAGTGGCATCAGTCACTTTGTCTTACTGGACCCTCAGATATTACTGCAAATCAACGCTGGTAGCCGACTATATTTCTGCATTATATGTGTGTATGTGTGTTAGTAATAAACAGTTTCGTGAACGTAGTGCTTTTCTTTAGCTTCTGTGCCGCTCGCTTCCCCAGTGCAGCCGTGCCTTGCGACTCGAGGCCGACGCCGGACACAGGACTCTCAGGTGAGCTCACGTATCAGTGCTTTATTGCTTTCACGACAGGTTTAGACTCTGCCAAAGACAATACGCCTTGTCGCATCACGACAGGTGCTACTCACTTTTAGTGCACTTTCCATTTCACATGCCAAGTCGGGTCGCTGTGCGACTTGCTTGACTCAGATCAGTCTAACTTGCATTTGAGCCTACTTTTGAACCAGTGTAGCTCCAGCCAAAGACAATAAGCTCCAACGCATCGCGACGGACGCTGATAAAATTTTAGTGCACTTTCCAATGCTTGTACCAAGTCGGGTCGCTGCGCGATTTGCTTGGATCTGAATTGTTTAACTTGAATTTGTTTGAGTTCTTACCACGGCAACACAGGCTCGCTGCTCCACGGCGGGTCGATCCAATTTTAGTGTACTTCTGAATGTTGTGCAAGCATAGACAGAGACTATCACATTGAAGAATCCAAGTGTACCATATCAGACTCTAGTGTAGAACTTTATTCAAGTGTGCTGACAATGCAATAATGTTTTTAACCCTATCACACAGTGCAACTTATAGACACTCTATTAATATTAAGTTTAACATTAGTAGATGCCAGGAACTCATCCTCACATAAGTCACAAGGGTATTAGCGCCCTGTACAGGACTTATTTCCGCTCTCTTGCTAACAGCAAATGTATAAGCGCCTTAGTACCACTGTTCACTAACCTTCTTCTCAACTCGGAGAGTATTAGCGCTCTCTCGAGTACTTCTTGGTCCAACTCTCGGTGTCCCTGGGTTATGAGCGCCCTAGAGCACCGTCCACTCTCAGACTCAGGGAAGTACGAAGAGAAGAAAGAAGAGATGGAGCAACCGAGGACTACGGTGGCCCTCGACGCAGGCAGCCTCACCACCACGGTCACAGCTGCTCCATTCACTGCCACTCTCCTCCACGACGACACACACAACAGTAGCCCAAGCTCCTTGGACGACATCACCTCACTATACGGATACACCGCCACAGGTACCTCGACGCACGCTATCTCGGGCCCATACACAGCGCTCCACGAGCGCCCCGACCACGACCTGCCTGAGATGGTCGATTTAGAACAAAGGCTGCAAAGTCTTGACACCACGGAGTCGGGAGGCCGCGAGTTCTGTGATCGCAGCTGCTCCGCCGAGGACTCGCCGCGGCGACGGTCCCCAGAGCTTTCCGTGAACCGTGGTGTCCACGGCTTCGGGAGAGCTCCGGAGATCGTTGGGGCGCTCGCGGAGCGCAGTGTATGGGCCCGAGATAGCGTGTGTTGGTGAGCCGATGGCGGTATATCCGTATAATGCAGTGATGTCGTCCAAGGAGCTTGGACGACTGTTGTGTGTATCCTCGAGGAGTAGGGTGGCCGTAGTTGGGGCGGCTGTGACTGTGGTTGTGAAACCGCCTGCGTCGACGGCCCCCGTAGTCTTCGGTAGCACAATGTCTTCTTTCTTCTCTTCACACTTCCATGAGTCTGTGAGTGAACGGTGCTCCAGGGCGCTCATACTCCGGGGACACCGAGAGTTGGACCAAGAAATACTCGAGAGAGCGCTAATACTCTCCGAGTTGAGAAGAAGGTTAGTGAATAGTGGTGCTAAGGCGTTTATGCCTTTGCTGTTAGTAAGAGAGCGGAGGTAAGTTCGGTACAGGGCGCTAATACCTTCGTGACTTATGTAAGGATGTGTTCCTGGCATCTACTAATGTTAAACTTAATATTACTAGAGTGTCTATAAGTTGCACTGTGTGATAGGGTTAAAAAACATTATTCAACTGTTGGTAGACTTGAATAAAGTTCTACACTAGAGTCTAATATGGTTTACTTGGATTCTGCAACGTAATAGTCTCTATCTATGCTTGCACAAAATTCAAAAGTACACTAAAATTGGACCGAGACGCCGGGGAGCGGCGAACCTGTGTGACCGTGGTGAGAACTTAAACAAATTCAAGTTAGGCTGGTCATAGTCAAGCAATTCGCACAGCGGCCCGACTTGGCATATGAGTTAGAAAGTGCACTAAAATTGAGCAGTGTCCGTCGTGATTCGGCAGGCGTACTGTTTTTGGCTGGAGCTACACTAGTTCAGAAGTAAGCTAAAATTAAAGTTAGGTCGATTAGGTTCAAGCAAGTCGCACAGCGACCCAACTTGGCATATGAATTAGGAAGTGCACAAAAATTGAGCAGCGCCCGTCGTGATGCGGCGGGGCGTATTGTCTTTGGCCTGAGCTACACTAGTTCAGAAGTAAGCTAGATGTTCAAAGCTAGTCAGCAGAGACTGAGCTTGGCATGGAAAGCAATTAAACCACTGATACGTGAGCTCACCTGAGAGTCCTGTGTCCGGCGTCGGCCTCGAGTCGCAAGGCGCGGCTGCACTTGGGAAGCGAGCGGCACAGATGCTAAAGAAAAGCACTACGTTCACGAAACTGTTTATTATTAACACACACACATATAAAACATGAATATAGTCGGCTACCAGTGTTGGCTCGTAGTATGATCCTAGGGTCTAGTGAGGCAGAGTAACTTGGTGCCACTTTGGCAGGCTCGTCGGAAATACGGCGCAAGCCAATCTCGGTGACAAAATGACATCGACACTTCCAAGGCGCGATGTATGTCAATGTTGCTGAAGGCTCAGAAATGTCAAAACGTGTACATACGTGTTGAAAGTAAAATTGCCAAGAAAGCTCTGATAGAGAAACAACCCTTAAAGAGAGAAAGAAAGAGGAAAAACGGAAGAAGAAGTTTGATAGAGAATCGCTAGACTTTTATAGAGAGAAATTCCTGAGCTACGCATCTTTTGTGCTTGCTGGCCAATCAGCGGCAAGCAGCTTAGGGTAGCCGATGACACCACTGTCCACATAAGGCCACCACGGGCTCTGACGCAACAGTGGCGGCTCCGGCGGTGATGGACACCGAAGGCGCGCCATGTGCTGTTGGCGACCTCGCCGCTCCTGGGAGCGAGGACACAACATCGAGCGGCAATGTCGCGTCATACATATTGACAGGGGTCTCGTCGTGGAGCATGGTGTCTGAAGGACCCTGTATTGCAAAGAGTAACAAAGTTCTCAAAGTTCGTACGAGGGAACACTGGAAATTTTGACAAGGTCCAAAAGTGAATTATGATCACAAATACTGACTGAAATTGATAGCGAGGAATGGCTGAAATCTGATCCCCAAGGTAAGTGGAGGTTGGTGACACTGGAGGCAGAGGAAAGGGTAATGTCCAAGTCTCACTCTACATCTACAGTTCACTGCGGGATCACGCGAAGGAAGTTTCCCTCGTGCGATACGCAACGAAATAAACTCTAGGTTTCACAAGCCCGGGTGAAGTTAGATTTACATTTAAAGTCGACTCCCGCGGTCTAGGAAGTTTCCAAGGCACAGTCAGAGCAGACTGCAACAGCAAAACAGTCGCGCCGTTCTGTAGTGGCTTCCACCACCGTATTTAGTTCCAGACGAGGGACGAAACCCAATGCCAATGTGCGTGGTAGCTCTCTCGAGGTTAGCACACGTTTAAGCGGAAGGCCCCCTTCTGATGGCGGCTAGACTTGCCACTGATATCCACTGCTTGGCCAAACTCCCCTCATTACCTCCTCAGGGCTGGCACTATTTGAAGTCGTAGCTGTAGAATTCATCTCCAAAGCAATAACTTTTTTTTATTTCGATGGTCGTCGTCTGGATTTCCCATTCACGATCTTGAGCTTATTATCGTCGGTCACTTATTACAGCTTAGTTGAAGTGGCACTGCCGAAGATAAGGGCTACGGTCCTGAAATGGACCTGACCCTGTTATAGCATAAATGTATCGTAACGAATTCTTTTAGAAATAATTTGTTTGCTGTCTTCTACGAAGACAAACAAACAAATCGAGAGGTTGGTGGTTTTTATTTATTTATTTATGAAAGGAAACAGCTTGTACTATTCTTTGGTACGCCGATATCGGTTCCATCGGAGTCGAGCAGCTCTTACTTAACTTTTCTTAAAACTAGTAAAAAGGAACAGCCGGTGGGCGTAGGGCCACCATATAGCGGTCCTGCGTTAAACTTCTTCGTGGTTTGACTTTAACGTCTATAAGACGGCTGCAAGTTACAGTTATTCCCAGAGGATATACATGAGTTGAATTTAATGAGAGTCAGTAGAGTACGTGCTGACTGACTAGCTGCCCGCGGAACACTAGCGCGTGCGTAGAATGGTGAGAGTTTTATGCACAAAAAAGGGAGGCAGAGCCTAATAGAATCATGATGGGCAGAGCCTACCAGAGCATTGTGATCTTACGTAAATAGGAACTCTCAGCTCTGCTCAAACCAGTCAAGACGGTCCTCGAAGCGCACCGTCAGGAGTGATGGCAAACCCATCTGGAGTCGCTCAATCCAGAGGACAGGAGCCTATGGAACACCCAGAAGGACCTGAGAACCTCCAGGAAACCGATGCCACCGATCCACGGAGCAAAAGGAGTAGTCTACACCAGGCAGCAAAAGGCCGAGGCTGTCGCTGACAGCCTAGAGTTGCAGTGTAGAGAAAACCAGCTCCCAGGCGAGGACGAGGAATGGACGAACGCCGTTGAGAGACGGGTTCTAAGACTGGCGCGAGCGCCAGACGACGATCAACTCATACCAGCGACCCTGGAGGAGGTCAAAGAGATCCTGAGACGCCTTAAAACAGGAAGGCACCCGGAAGCGACGGTATCGGAAACCTGACACTGAAAAAGCTACCAAGGGAGTCGCGGCGTTGGTCAACATAATCAACGCCATCCTGAGGTTCCGATACTTCCCAGACAGATGAAAGAGAGCGGATGTCATCCTGATTCTCAAACCAGGCAAGAATCCGATCCATCCCTCTAGTTACAGGTCCATCAGCTTACTGCCGGCGATGAGCAAAGTAGCGGAAAGGATAATGTTGGCCAGACTGCAAGAGTACTCCAAAGAATTGCAAGTCATTCAGGACGAGCAGTTCGCTTACAAGAAAGGACACTCGACCGAGCTACAAATACTCCGCCTGCTGGAATATGCAGTGGATGGATTCAACAGGAACCAGTCCAGGGGTGCGATCCTACTAGACATTGCAAAGGCATTTGACAGGACTCCTAGCCAAACTGTTAGATGCAGGATACCCGGCAGCAGTCGTAAAGCTGACCAAGTCATACCTACGGCGAAGGCAACTTCACGCGAAGGTGACTACAGACCCATGGAAGCAGGAGTACCGCAGGGCACAGTACTTTCGCCACACCTGTTCACCATATACGCCTCAGACCTGCCAAGGATAGCAGGAACGGCCTTGACACTCTACGCGGACGACACAGCCCTAGCCGCCAGATCCTTGCACGCAGCGCAAGTGACTCGTCACCTCCAGGAAGCGGCATCCCGCCTGGAGGAATGGTGCAACAGATGGAAAGTACTGATCAACGCAGAGAAAGGCAGTGCGATCCTGTTCCGAAAGAAGAGGAATCAAATCCCGGCGGGACATGTTACCATGAACGGCGAACCGATCCGGTGGACCGACACCGCTAAATACCTAGGTGTCGTTCTGGATCGCGAGCTGACGACCGAAACATAACACCGACGAAGTGGTCAGGAAAGCAAAAGCGGTGAGGACCAGACTCTACCCGATGGTGGGCAGAACTAGTCAACTCAACTTGAGGAACAAGTTACTCCTACTCAAGACCGTACTCAGGCCGCAGCTGACGTATGCGTCAGTGGCCTGGGGGTACGCCTCCGAATCGCACAAGAGGAGGATACAGGCTGTGGAAAACGTGACGCTGAGATGTGCTGTGGATGCACCATGGTTTGTAAGAAACACCGACATCTTCAGGGACCTGGAATACACCCCAGTGTCGAAGATCATCCAGGATCGGGCCAAGAAGATCTTCGTATGAGCGGAGACCCATGCGAATCCGCTGATCAGACGAACTGTCGATTATGATCCAGCAGAAGCTCCGCGGTACAAGAGACCGAGGCTACAGATCCTGGACAACGGCTGACAGAGGCGAAAACTACTTCAACCTGGCCGCGAAGATGGACCACTCCGAAGAGACACGCCGGATAAGAGTCACGCTCCTTAACCTTGAGCGGGCCCAAAGCGCTAAAGAAGCGCTTAGGCCTTGCCCGATCCTGAGCTACCTAGCTCTTCCTCCCCACACGCCTACTACCGGTCGACACCGGCAGGAACGTTCCCTAACCCGATAAACTCCCAGGGCAGGACAGCAACAGTCGCTCTACCCGCGACATGTAGATGCTCCCGGGAGCAGACAGCCGAAGAAGAAAGAAAACAGTAACAAGAAGAGCGCCAGAAGTGAAAGGCCCAAATGGGCTGGGTCAAACAAACCAGGACCGGGGGAGCTTTGCCAAAACGACCACACCGTTCGCATTAGCGGACGGGGTTGCCGGTGGAGCAGACTCGCCCTTTACGAGAGGTTGGTCCAGGCCTACAGTGGTGCGTTAGGGTAAAGGAAAGTAAAACTTCCGACCCCTGCCATCCAAGGTCATCGTCAAAGACAAGAATATTGGCGCGTGCTCAAATCAGTCAGCTTGAACAACAGCATAGTACAACGAGCACTCGACGTGTGCGGTTTACCTGTGAGAGCAGCCACGAGTGAATAGCAAAGTGTACAGTGAGCAACGGTCGGCGCAGTCGGAGCTAACGAAAGTTAAGCAACGGTTGGCGCAGTCGGGCTAACTAAGGTTAAGCCACCTGCTCTTTTCAAGCAAAGCAAATAAGAGAAGAAACTGTTCTTTTTAGAACAACAAACATTACGAGAAGAAATTTTGTTCTTTTCAGAACAGACATTTTTCGCGTATAACAAATACTAATCACAATTTCTTACAGGAAAAACATGAAATACAAGGACAAGACGGGTGATTTAGGACAGCGTTCTGTGGAGGACAGAATGACGAGCGAGGAAAGCAGGACAACGGCGTCCTCGGACACTGACACCGAAGTCAATGATAGAAGCCTGCCAAGGAAACGCGGAGGACGTGAGGCAAGGATGCAGGCCCTCCGAGATGAGAATAAGAGGCTCCAAAACCAGGTGGAGCCCATCCTGTCGGAATTCAGGGTCTTCCGAGAGGACGTGACTAGACGCTGCAAGAAGGAAGCAGCTAGATACCGCGAGGAGACAGAAGGGCACCGCGAGGAGGCAGCAAGGTTCCGCGAGGAGACAGCAGGACTCCGCGAGGAGATAAAGAAGATGGTAGACACCATCGCGGCGTAGAACGCCAACTCCAATGTCCAGGCGACTCACCAGCCGATGGACGCGGACGTCGAGCCACCATCTACGACGCCCACGCCCACGTAAAAGAGGAAGAAGAGTGTGGACAGCCAAAAATCCGCGGAGGAACGCATAAGCAGGAAGGCCAGGAGAAAACCTGTAAGCGCGGCGGAACCCCCAACCGAGAAGGGGCCCGAGACCAGGCTCATCACTAGTAGGAGCACCGAGGCGACGGCGGAGGACGCGCCAGCTGCAAAAACGGCAAAGGTCCCACCAGTGATCCTACGAAAAAAAGAGACATGGAGCTATGTCAGTCTGCGGCTAAAGGAAGCCCGGATCAACTATAACAAGGCCAAGCTAACCGGTGACGGAATAGCAATAGAACCATCAACAGCTGACCACTACAGGAAGCTGACGAGGCTGCTGACAACGGAGTAGCACGAGTACCACACGTACTCACTTCCCGAAGAGCGGCAGCTTAGAGTGGTGCTACGTGGGATCCCCATGGGCGTGGAAAACGCAGACATACAAATGGATCTGGAGGATCAAGGATTCGCGCCGTCATCCGTCCAAAGGATGATTAGCAGACGGACGAAAGCCCAGATGCCTTTGGTAGTAGTGCAAGTACCAAAAGAACAGGAGGAAGTTCTGAAGGTAACCAGATGCTGTTTACTGGTGGTACGAGTGGAGAGGCAGAAAGTCCAACAGGTGGCAATGCAGTGCCACCGATGTCAGAAGTTTGGACACGCACAAGGCAAGTGCACCGCAAAAGCCAAGTGCGTGAAGTGCGGAGGACTCCACCACTCTGGGGACTGTACTAAGAAGAGGGACACGCCAGCGAAGTGCGCAAACTGCGAGGGGACGCACCCAGCTAGTTCAGAGGATGCCCGAACGTTCACTTTCGACGGTAGTCATAGGGGAGGGTACACAAGATTTTTAACAGTTTGACACTTTCAGAAAAAGTATTGCACAAATTATTGTTAATAAAAAGCTGTAACAAAGCTGTTCGATTCACTCAGTATATTTTATGGTTGTTACAAGTACTTGAATTGTCTAAGCAACCACTCCGAAACTTTTTGATAAGTATATGGAATTATAAAGTTAAGATTGTAGTATTAGGTTTATTGAACTCACAAATCCTCAATATAAATTGTTCATTGTATATTAGTAATTTTAGTTTCTGTGAATCTGAAAGCTGCATTTAAATCTAATATTAAGATAAGCAGATTATTTTTACTCTTCTAGGATAACATAATGTACCAATAATGAATGTACCTATGTATTCATTTATAACTTTGACCCTTTTATAATATGATTTTCTATCTATCTGTTATAGTCCGATTTACACCGTCATTAAATTTGGGAATTCCAAACTGTTTGTTAGTCTTAAGTTATTGTAAGGTATTACCTCAGTTCTTAGGACAAAATATTTTGTATAACCGTAATTAATTTAGTTTCCTATAAATAGTCAACGTAGGATATAACAAAATCAATCATAGTTAAGATTCAACACGATACACATTCACTAAGCAACACTTATGGGCTACAGTTTGTTACTCTGTTAAACTTTGTAAATACCAAATAGTGCAAAATATATAATTTTGAAATAAACAAGTATGTTTATTTCTGATCCTTCGAGCAATACTAATTAAATAGATGTGGTGCAGCAGCACAAAAAAGTGACTTAAAATAAACAACCACAATAAGTGGTATAAAATAAACAGTCGCAAAATATATATGGTCCTTCGAGCCGGATTAAGGAAGCGAGCAGAGGAAACGAAACGAGTACAACATTGGAGTGTATCAAAAATAAGAAAGTGCAACATAATTAGTAGTGCATCAACCATATTGGAAAGAAAATGAGTGCAACATAGAAGTGCATCAAGAATATCAAGATACTGAAGAAACGAGTGCAACAAAAACTTGCATCAACCAGAGAAGCATCTGTAAGCCAAACCAAGATTACAAGAATATTCAAGTAAGTGTGCATCCTTAAAATATAATCCTTTACATAAAAACTTCCTTAAAACCAGCTTCAATTTGCATATCATGGAAGAAGAACTGAAAACATTAATTAATCAAAGATCTCATTTAAAATCAAAACTAACAAGACTAATTAATCGTTTTGATCAAATATCAAAAAACGAAGAAGTCACTTACAATGACTTAGCCAAATTCGATGAATACTTCGTTAGCAATCAAGACTTATTTATAAAATACGAAGACTTTCATTTAAAAATAATTAATAAATCTGACGATGCACAACATGTCACGGATTTTGAAACCTTTGAAACAAGATTTTTTTGATATTACAGCCGATATTAAAATGTTCCTTAGAAAACATAATTACTCAAATTCTAATGACAGTAAACATATGCCTAGAAATGACCCCGATATGGGAGATAGTTCACTCCGTTTGCCCAGTATAAGTCTACCGTCTTTTTAATGGCCAATTTGAAAATTGGCCAGAGTTTCGCGACGCCTTTGAGTCTCTTATACACAATAATTCTAAATTATCTGATATACATAAATTTTATTATTTAAATACTGCCTTAAAGGGAGATGCAGCGGAATCGATAAAATCATTAAAAACTTGTTCTGAGAATTATAATGTCGCGTGGAATTGGCCGCGTAAACGATTTGAAAATAAAAAATTAATTGTGCAAAATAATATTAAGGCTCTTTTTAATTTAGAGGGCCTTCAAAAGGACACATATTTTCCAGCACAAAGACTTCTAGGTGGTCTAATGAAAATTTTGCAATCATTAAAACATTACGAGCAACCGACGACAGATTTATTTATTATTTATATAATGACCGCCAAATTTACAAACTCTATGAGAGACAAGTGGGAATCTTTCAAACATGCTGGAGATTTTCCCACAACTCAAGAACTGTTAAATTCTCTTGAAGACCATTGTGCCGCTCTTGGATCGCGAGAAGCAAATTAATCTGATCAAAGTTTGTATCATTCAAACAAAAACCAACATAAATCTAATGATAGATATGTTAATAATAAAAATACGAATGCCCATTTAAGTACCTATAAAATAACTTGTAGTTTTTGCAAAGGGACACATGCAATTAATCATTGCGAATCATTTTTAAAATTAATGATAAATCAGCGTATATCCGATGCAAAGCGGTTAAAATTATGTTTAAACTGCCTAAAGAAAAACCATTTTACCAAAGACTGTAGACTGCAGCCATGTGGAAAATGCAACAAAAAACATAATGTAGTATTACATATTGAATACACTAATATAGAACCAAGCATTAGCAACACTAATGAACAATCAAATGAACAACAATCCTCAAATAATTACCAATAAATAGGAGGTCAAAGTTCTGTGCCTGGACCCTCTCAAATTTCGTATGCCAATCATTGTGCAAATAATAATCAAATATTATTATCTACAGCAAATATCGCAGTATTTGATGTACACGTCTTGAACTATGCGGTGCAGTCCTGTTAGCTCAGCTAGCTAGCAAGGTGAAAGAATGTACGAATATGAACTTTGATAACCATTTTTATTGGTGAAACTCAACGATAACTTTAAGTTGGATTAAATCGGCACCAAATAAATGGAAAACTTTTGAAGCTAATAGGTTGGCCGAAATTCAACATTTAACTAAAGTAGACGAATGGAGGCATATAAAAACAAATGAAAATCCTGCGGATATCATATCTCGCGGCGTATATCCTGAAAAAAATAACTTCCTCACAACTATGGTGGCAGGGACCCACTTGGTTGTCAAAAAGGGATTTAAAGTGGTCAGAAAGAAATTTAAACCCCGAAAATACCGTATTAAAAGCTCGATCCGTTACAAATATCGCAACTTGTTCTAATAAATTAAATATATTTTCGAAATTCTCATGTTTGATTAAATTAAAACGAGTAACAGCGTATTGTAATAGATTCATAAATAACATAAAAAACCCCAATAAAAAAATGACTGGTCCTCTCACAGTCGATGAGCTGGTCATCGCCTCAAATAAATTAATAAAAGTTGCTCAACTTGATGCCTTGGCTTCGGAAATGAATAATTTATTACAAGGTAAATCAATTGATAGTAGAAGTCATTTATTATCACTTAATCGTTTCTTAGATAAGGATCAAATTTTGCGAGTTGGAGGTCGAATAGACCAATCGAATTTCAACTACCATAAAAAACACCCAATAATCTTACCTCCTTCTCATCAATTAACATATTTAATTATAAAAAACGAGCACTTACGATTATTGCATTGTGGAGCAAATCATCTATTAGCATCCCTGCGAGAAAAATATTGGCTGATTTCTGGCAAAAATATGATAAAAAAAGGTTATTCATCAATGCATAAAATGTTTTCGTGCAAAACCGAAATTTAAAGAACCCCTTATGGGTAGTTTACCTAACTCGCGTTTAGAGCCTGCTCCTCCCTTTTATAACTGCGGTGTAGATTATGCTGGACCTATGTTAATAAAAGACAAGCAAGGTCGAGTTTGCAAATTAACTAAAGCCTATGTTTGTATTTTTGTATACTTCGTTACAAAGGCTATTCATCTGGAGTTAGTGACAGAATTAAGCACAAAATATTTCCTAGCTGCCTTACGCAGATTTATGGCAAGACGTGGGCAACCTTTAAATATATATTCCGATAATGGCACAAATTTTGTGGGTGCAAACTCTGAATTAGCAGAATTAAAGAGCTTTTTATGTGAGGAAGAGAGTCAAAGGCGGATACGAGATTCATTGATTCAAAATAATACAACGTGGCATTTTATACCTCCACGATCTCTCCATTTCGGTAGTCTATGGGAAGCTGGCTTAAAATCAGTAAAATTTCATTTAAAACGAGTGGCTTGTAATGTACATTTGACATTTGAGAATATTATACGTTATTAAAACAAAAATGGAAGCGGTTTTAATTTCCCGTTCTCTGTGTCCTTTATCTTCAGATACTAATGATCCCGAACCTCTTACCCCTGCACACTTCTTGATTGGAAGAAGAATTACCTCTGCACCTGATCTAACCTGTTATATTAGACATAGCTGAAAACAGATTGAGCAAATTCCAACATATTCAAAAAAATTACCCAGCATTTCTGGCAACGATGGCGTAAAGAATATATTAGTGAAATGCAAATCAGGACGAAATGGAGAACAAATCTCAGTGACTTGTTAAAACCCGGAGTTATGGTGATCATAGAAGAAGATAATTTACCTCCTTTAAGTGGCAACTTGGACGTATTACTGAACTTCACCCAGGCAATGATGGAATAACCAGAGTTGTCTCAATAAAGACTATCAGTGGTACTGTCATAAAACGGTCAGTGCAGAAAGTGTGTGTGTTACCCATACATGAATGAAAGTGTATATAAACTCTTCTTGTTAATTTTAGTTATACCGTACGTAATATTAAGTTTGTATGACTCCTTCCGCGAAACCTAGTTGAAACCACAGGCTTTCAAGGCGTGCGGCATGTTCGATTCACTCAGTATATTTTATGGTTGTTACAAGTACTAGAATTGTCTAAGCAACCACTCCGAACCTTTTTTGATAAGTATATGGAATTATAAAGTTAAGATTGTAGTATTAGGTTTATTGAACTCACAAATCCTCAATATAAATTGTTCATTGTATATATGTTAGTAATTTTAGTTTCTGTGAATCTGAAATCTGCATTTAAATCTAATATTAAGATAAGCAGATTATTTTTAATCTTCTAGGATAACATAATGTACCAATAATGAACGTACCTATGTATTCATTTATAACTTTGACCCTTTTATAATATGATTTCCTATCTATCTGTAATAGTCCGATTTACACCGTCATTAAATTTGGAAATTCTAATCTGTTTGTTAGTCTTAAGTTATTGTAAGATATTACCTCAGTTCTTAGGACAAGGTATTTTGTATAACCGTAATTAGTTTAGTTTCCTATAAATAACCAACGTAGGATATAACAAAATCAATTATAGTTAAGATTCAACACGATACACATTCACTAAGCAACCCTTATGGGCTACAGTTTGTTACTCTGTTAACCTTTGTAAATACTAAGTACTGTTAAATATATAATTTTGAAATAAACAAGTATGTTTATTTCTGGTCCTTCGAGCAATACTAATTAAATAGATGTGGTGCAGCAGCAGAACAAAGTGACTTAAAATAAACAACCACAATAAGTGGTTTAAAATAAACAGTCGCAAAAATATACAATATTATTTAAAATATATTCAGCATATTACATTTAAGGGAACAGTATTTCGGACTTTAAATGTTGGCATTTTGAGCAATTTCTGTGTCGTATCATAAACAATACAGGGTGTTCTGCTTTAACTTTCTCAATATAGAGGTCTCACATATCTTGCGAATTACAACATCGGTTAAATTAGGGAAAAGTTCTCTGATATTCTTGATGAGATCTTGCAGTCAACAGAACTTAATTATCTGATTTGGTTTCCAGATATCTGGAAAAATTGAAAAATTCGTATTTTGTTTCATTCCTATATGTTGCTGATTTAACATCACATCGTTTTTCTGTAAAAACATTCTTAGACCAACTTTTCATGTTTTATATGACTTTTATAAAATAAAGCAATTACATCGTTTCGTTCTCATAGAATCATTATCAAATTAAATTTGTCTTACGGCAGCCATATTAAATTTTCATCAGGAAATAGAATATTTTTTCTGATTACAATGATGTAACATAATCCTATATAAAAATGTTATTTAAGCACCAAATTGTTAAAATAAGAAACATATGGGAGAAAAATAAATACGAATGTTTTAGTTTTTTCGAGATATCTGAAAAACCAGGTAAGAAGTTACAGTTCAGTTTTATCATAATATATTTTGCAAAAAAAGCTTACATTGGTTTTGGGGTTTAGCAGTCCAATTCGAATTAAAACTCATTATTGCTTGTAATTTATAAAATCTAACTGAAAGTACTTAATTATATCATTCATATAACACACAAATAAATATATACACATATAAACCAAATACAAAACATGACAAATGGATAGTTAATACATGGTAAATATAAGTATATAGGTGTGGCAGCCAATTTTCGGCAGCGGTGTATGAGTTGTTTTGGGAGATATTAATTTTGTCAACTTAACATATTTTCTAATATAAGTGTGCTGTATTGAAAAGCATCCGTCAAAAATATGGAATATCGGCTATATTTCCGAAAGTAAAAATTTTGGCAAAAATGTTTTAAATAAAAGTTAAAACACAATTTTATTATATGAATTTTTGCCTAAAAATATTTTTATTGGCTTTCATGCATGCAAAGTCTTTTATACATTTTCTGTAATATCCAGCTTGCTCAAGGAAGAATTTAATTTCCTTACAAGTTTTAGGTATAAGAATTTTTTTTACTACAGAAATTTTATCGGGTTTAGGTTTTTCCCCCTCTGATATAATCACATGTCCTAAATAATTAACGTTTTTTTTGCAAAAATTCTAATGTACCTGTATTTTAAAATTACTTTTGCGCATTTTTTTAAATATTTTTATATTCTTGTACAAATTCGTCTAAATATAATACTCAAATATAATTTCATAGTAAAAAAAAGATAAGATATTATTCATAGGTAAATATTGACGTTGAGAGTACCAGGTGCATTTTTTTTAATCCGAAAGCCATTCTTTGAAATTCGTAATCGTATCTATAGAAAATTCGGTTTTTCGTATGTCCTTCAATATCCCTTCGATCTGGTGAAAGTAATTAGCTGAGTGTAATTTGTTTTCCTAACTTGTTCAATATACAGTCCGGGTGTTAAGGAATTAAATTCATGTCCACATGTCCACATATTTTGATACAAGCAAACCGTATACTACACGCATTGCTGGGACTATTCCCTTCCCATTGAGACTGATAGCCACCTCCAAATACCGTGTATTGCGGGCTGACTTCCAACAAATTACTTTAGTACTCATGGCAATAGTTCCGTGTACCATGGTTAATTCAGTTTTCATATTTTGTTGATTCCTTGTTTTCAGAAAATCGGGCTAGGTTTCGAGACAGTCATCTCACAGTGCATGGATAAAAATGCAGGAGTTCCGTTTAAAAATAAAATGTACACATATAGTTTTCGTCCGATGATGGGCAATTGTTTTTTATATCACTAAATTCAACCGGAATGCCGACCATATTCTCTTAAATTCACTTAATATGAAAAAAGTTAAATATAAATTTAAACACTATATACCTTTAAAAATAATGCAAAGAAAACAAAAGTTGCTTACTATAATTTTATTACTAATTTTCATGTACAATTTTATTTTTTAAAACCATGAGAATTGTTAAAATTTAATCATTATATTATAATGAGTCTACTTAACGCTAGTCTAAGTTCTTCGACGTCCTGTCTTCCTTGATCAGTATTTGAACATGTAATATTCTTCTTTGCAACTGTATCCTCAATTTCTTCAGTTTCCTCAGTTTCTGAAAGAGAGGTAAATAGATTTTTTCTCACCGAACTTAATCTACTTAATTTTGAATCTGCTCCAAGTTCAGTTTTAGCACGTATACGAGAAGATATGTGTGTACGAAGTTTTCGCTTTTCACATTCTTCTTTATCACTGTAGTCCCAGTTATTAACCCTTTCTCCCTTTTCACTGTGTTCATTTATGTCGCAGTATTTGACCTCGTCATTTATTTTTAGGCCACTAATTTGCTCAATAACTTTGTTACTCCCTAATTTATCTTCTTTTTTGTTCTTAGATATTGGCAGCATTTCCTTAAGATCATTATTTTCTTTTCGACAATTGTTTGGACTTAGGATATTTACTACAAAACTAACTCTATATTTCTTGAACATATTGTCTAGATAAGTTGAATTCTTGCTCATTACTCTCATCACGTTGTCTTTTGTTAACACATAGAACCATTTTGATATGTTTATGGAACAACTTCGGCAAAGAGACTGAATATTATTGTTAAAATGTTCATATTTATAACATATTTTTGATGGTTAGGGTCGGCTTCGTTATTACATTATCCCTTTACTCTGATACCTGATTGTCAGGTAAAATCTTAAATTATTAATAATATATCCTTAGAACGACAAATATAAATAATGTACATAATAGTCATATTTATATAGATTAGGATTAAATTATAATGAAATAT
>JANEYF010001058.1:0-37500 GCA_029963845.1 Rhamnusium bicolor
AGGGATTTAGCTATTACAAAAGAGCTGCTTATCAAGTGTACAGAATGTTGTATAGGGAAAACAAAAAATCATACAAATCAAAACACTGTACGGAGTATAATAACCGACAAACCTTTAAAATTAATAGCAATAGATTTTGTAAATAATCTAATTCCAAGTGAAAAGGGGTATAAACACATTCTTGTTATAGTTGATGTTTTTTCAAAATTTGTAAAACTCTACCCAACTAAACGTTGCAACACGTCAACGGTGCAAAGAAAATTAAATAAATATTTTGGAACAATAGGTAAACCTGAAAACATTTTGGCAGATAACGCTACTTATTTTAACAATGAACATTTAAAAGAATATTTAACCAAGCGAAATATAAAACTTAAATTCACTACGATAAGACACCCGCAAGCAAATCCTGCCGAAAGGTATATTCAGGATGTTATACGTTTTATGCGTATGGTGGTACAAGATAACCATAGGAATGGATTAGATTTATATTAGATGTAGAGAATTATATTAATAACGTGCCCAATACGGTAACACAAATGTCACCTATAGTAATCATGTTAGGTCAACAACCAAACAGACCATGGACAAACAATGACGAACTAAATTTAAAAAAATGTACATAGATTAGTAAAACTGAGAAATTGAACGCAATGCTGTTAAATATATGAAACGAGAAAATAAGAAGATTAAAAAGAGGGTAAAATTTTAAAGTAGGAGATAAAGTAGTTGTCAAACGTTTAAAAGTATCGGATTATAAGAATAATGTATGTGCCAAATTACAAACACCATATGAGGGTCCCTATGTAATTAAAACTGTTTTGAATGAAAATACTTATGAATTAAAAAACTGCGAGAATGATATTATAAGAGGAAAGTTTCATGTTGAACTGTTATATCCTTTTCAAACAGAATCTAATATTGATTAAATAAAGTAAATATGATTGTGGTTCAGTCACCGCAATTTTTGTAAACTAACAGAGAATTTTTTCATGAATTCAAAATTTTATATTAGTTAAGTGGGGGTAATACAATGACCAAACCACACCCTGTATAATATACAGAGTACATAAGAATAAAATTATGTTTAAATAATAAAAAGAAAGTAAGAGGGATATTTTGCCAATACTAAAGCAAAGAAAGACTTATAATTTAAATTAAAATGATAATTTTGAGCGGTATGAGAGCCCAGTTTCAATGAGAGACACTTACGTTAACTGTATTCATATCAAATAGGTAAAATTTGTAATAATGTTGTTAAACGCTAGATATAAACACCTACCGTGTGGTAAATGAACTGTATGTTATTATGTTATGGTATAAAACATTGTTTCTATATAGAATAAGCATCAGAAGGACTATTGTGTATAGCATGGCAACCAGAGCCAGAACATTATTGATTTTAGGTACCAAAACCTTGGATAACCTGGAAAAAAAAAATTTTATTGTTATTAATTAAAATTATGAACTTTGTTAAAGACAAATATAATAAAGTTAGTCATAGAATAGCTACAAGTATGATAGCAATCATGAACACTGGAAAAAAAGTGCTATAAACTACTTTCATAATTTGGGTAAGGTAAACTCTACGATATCTGAGTTTTCAATCATTTCTACGAAGTAAGTGCATCGTCTAACTTTAAAACTTTACAAAGTGAAAGAGACTCACCTTGTGAGCTAGTACAACGATATAGCATCAAAATGTAAAGACATTTAAAAGGTGTATGTGTAAATTATGTCCAAGGAGGTACATAACTTTGACTAATATGAAGTTTTTTCTAAAATAAAAACCATTTGTTGAACTTTTTATAGCTATGTCAGAAGAATAGCATCTATTGATTGTTTCCAGTCAGTTAGTTTTAAGTAATTTGTTGTATTTGAAAAGTTTCCAGCCAATGAGGTTTAACGAAGTCCTAAAACGAAAGGCAAAGTAAAATAATGTTTTAAATGTATTTAGACATGCAAATATGGTATTGATTTGTTCATTAGGTATTAAAGTAATCTCTGGTATGTGGTTTAGATGATTGTAATTAGTTATATAAGAGAATTTGTTAAAAATTGTTGCAATTGTAATTTTTCTAAATATTCACAAAAGGCCATAGTATGGCATATCAAAATAAAGCTAATCATCTCTATATCTTTATTCAATAATAAAATTAGAGCCATTAGGTATAATAAAGAAATAAAAAGAAAATTAAATTTTCATATTTAAAATTTCAAGAATCAAGTGTCATGATTTTGGAGAAACGTCAGATTAGGCCAATAAAAAGGTCATATTTAAGATTTAGTATGGATAGAAAGCTGAAAAGGAAGAGCATTGAAATTTTATAAGTAGTTTCCTAACCTAAAAAAATTGTAAATTTATATTTTCAAAAGGAAGTCCATACTCAAGCTCCAAATTATTAAAACAGGGTTTCTAAACCTAAAACAACAAAAATTAAATTTTATGAATATCATAAAATAATTCCTAGTGGAATAGAAGAGAAATTTCTAGTTGCAATAACCAAGAAGTTTTGTATAGAATAGTAAATGTGATTTGAGTAAATTAGTAAAGGTAAATACGTACCTTAAATAAAAGTTGCTGATTATTAAATAAATATAGTGTCGTGCTACGAAAGTACAAATCCAGTGAACCGTGCAGCCATTGTTACTGAAGTTTGATGAACCTGAAATTTGCTACGGAGGAAGGATCGAAAAGCACTGAGCAACAATAAGCAGAAGTAATTCGACAGAGATTGCGATAACGTGAAGTACAAGAAATCGCCGTAAGTACAACCACAATAAATCCTAGGTACTCGACGACTTAATAGCAGCTATAATAATAACAGATCTGATCATAAATAAGGCCATTTCATTTTAATTTTAAGACATTTACGTTTTCTAAACCATATCGGAAATTTTGAAAATAAATTCTTTTGTTTGTAATCTGTGAAGGTGTGTTTTATTTGAAATTGGGCTGTAACATTATATTTTCAGTTTGATCGCCAGGAACCTGCCCGAACCCTGAGAGAGGTAAAAATAATAAAGAGTCTCAAAATAATAAAATAAAAAACAAACAACTTTTTTAAAAAAAATATCACATAAAATATATATAAAATTATATATATATATATATATATATATATATATGTATCTATATATATATATATATATATATATATATATATATATATATATATATATATATATATATATATATATATATATATATATATATATATATATGTATCTATATATATATATATATATATATATATATATATATATATATATATATATATATATATATATATATATATATATATGTATATATTATCAGTGTAATTTAATTATCACCTTTTACCCTTAACTCTGCTAATAATGATGTTGTTGCCAAAAGGTTGATTCGTTATTTTTTCCAAATCTAATTTTCATTAAAAATTTTTCATTTGAATGTTTTTTCGAAGATATATTCTTTAATTATATCAATCCATTTTTCGTTGGTGATAATGAATGCCCTTGGCTGGTAGGTTTTGTGTTATGTATTGCTATGCCCACTTTATTTTCTAAACAATGAGCGTCTTCCAGTCTCATTTTGTAGAGTTCTTCAGATCTAAAATCCTGACAAACTAATTATAGGCGCAACCTAAAATTATACAAACAAATTAGAACTATATTTTTCATAAAAACAAAGATAATTATTTACCTTCCTGACAATAAAATCCTTAGATCCATCTTTTTAGAAATTCCTCAATGTTCTCCATTGTAGACGTACTTACCTTTTTACTTTTTTAAAAATGCCAAAAGTTTTCCAAATTTGGATATGTCAATTTTTTCTTTAACGGCAAGGATTGGTCGCAACACTTAATGAATAGACCACAATGTCAACGCCTTTTTACTTTTTGTCTGTTCACTAAAATAAGCAAGTAGGTTTCTGATTCTAATCATTTAACACCTTTTTTTTAATACCCAATTGTAGGCTTTCTCGTACCTCGGTTTGCTTTTCCTTGGCAATAAATCTTCTTCGGATTTTTCTGCTCAATCTTCAGCAAATCAGGCGGACTGCAGCTAAACACAATATCATTATTTTCTAAATCACTGCCTTGCATACTCTAAAGATTCGAAACAATTCCAATAATACAAGACATAATATGCTATGATGCCATCACAATAAACAGATAATTATTGTTTATTATATTTGGTGTCTTAGTTACGGTCGTTACGAATCATGGAAACTTATGTACTTGAGAAAAATATGAATATTCGCATTGCAGTGATAATGAGCTCTTATTAATTTGACGGCTTGTTTGCTTAAAATATTAATAATAAATATAACTTATTTTTACTCACATATATGGTTGAAAATAAAACAGTATATAAACCGCGGTGAACAGTTGCCGAAAATAGTTATTTACGTAACAAGTCCTGAAAATGATATTTTTCTGGACGAGTAGACAAGATTCCGATGCGAGCCGTAGGCAAGTGCCTGAAGTCTGCGAGTCTAGAAAAAATACTTCCTGGATGAGTTTCGTATATTATTTTTTCGGCAACCGTCTCCAAATAAATTAATGGTATAGCTAGTTATTGCAGTTACTTATATTATGTTTTCTTTATCGCTTTCGCTGCTACTTTCGATAATTTCGGCTTAAAACCACTTGTTCAGAAATTGTATAAAAAATGATGACAGAACTAAGCGTAGTTACTTGGTTGCTATAGAAATTTTCAAATACAAGTTTCTCTTTGCATACTATTTTATTGATTATTCGATTAATTCTGCCATGTCATTTACTAGTTGTCAAAAAAACTTTTCACTTTCCGGACTAGTACGAAAAGTAGAAAGAATGCTACTTTCGGAACAAAAAATGTCACAGTAATGCATGTTTTCGGGACGGTTGCCGAAAAAACTATTTTTTTGGATGACAAGCAATTATGAACCAAATAATGGATACCATAAACAAATGAAACAAATGGGCATGATGTCCTCATTAGATTGAGTCAAAGTAACGTGAGGTCGATTACGATAAGATTTCCAATTAAAAATAAATATAGTAAATAAAAATTTATTATTTTCTCCTTACAATTAAATAAAAAATAGTGTATGACACACGGACGAAAAATATTTTTCGTTATAAATAGTTATTTACGTAACAAGTCCGGAAAGTGATATGGATTCTGGAGGAGTAGACAATATTCTGGCGCAAGCCGTAGGTGTGTGCCGGAAGTCTGCGGGTATGAAAAAAACACTTTCCGGATTATATTTTCGGCAACCGTCTCAGAATAAACTAGTCAAAACATTTAGATTGCAAATTAATACCACAGATTAATAAACATACTTTCTGCTCATACTTCTGTTTTGACTTGTTGGGCAATACTGTATGGTATCCTGAGTCGCCGCGCCGGTTCAAAAATTTCATCTGGCATATTTTCTATATCGCAACTACTTCCCGGACACTTTTCTAGTTTACTTCATCACCTTAGCTTGATTCAAGATTCCACCATTTAACATGAAGAGTATAATCTGATCTTGGCTGCATCCATAGAATTTAAATTAATATTGCTTCTAAAATTCCAGTAATCTCCAAGAAATAAGTTAGTTAACACTACTTAATTTACCAGTAAACTCTAAGAATAAATATTTAGGAGTCACTAATTTACTAATCTTCATTCTTCTTATTTTAGATTAACGATCCTGTCACATTAGAAATTTGTTACGTAGTTCTAATTTGGTTTACCAATGAAACAATAGAGAAACAGTATTAATTTAGTTTGGGATATCTATAGAGAGTTATTGTGGAATGTGAATAAATAATAAAACCAACTAATCAAAACGAACGAAAATGTGGCACAATAATTACTGTTACTTCCCTACAAAAATATCTCAAACAGCTTTTAAATCACCAATCTAACATTGAAATATATTTTTCTTCTTCTTCAAGTACGAACTTACACAAGAATGTTACAACTTTCATATGAAAGTAAATGACTATTTTCAATTTTTTTTTTTTAAATTTCCACGAAACCTTCATATAAATACTTATTATTATTTTATAGAACAATAATTTTATTGCCTGTATAGTTGTATGTATAGTATATAGTAGAGTTGTATGTATAGTTTTTAACAATTAATATTAATTATTAATCGGTCTTACAGAGTTTACATCGAGAAAACACATTTTAAGTAATCAATAAATCGCTCGTTATACCTGACAAATTTATAGCTTTTGTCATAAACCGTCTTTAACAGGCGACACTCGGACGGAGAGACGCAAAACGAGAAATGTTTTGTCCAGGTAAGATGTCGAAATATATACTCAATCTACTCAATATTTTCTGTCTGAATATTGTAAGAGATTTATTTAAATTCAGTTGTTTTTCGATGATCACCATTGCGATCTCGGAAACACAGATCGATTAAATGGAATAAGTTGTAAGACTGTTTTTGGGATTTTCCAAAAAAAACGAAAATTTTGTGATTTCTCTTTTTTAGTTGTAGCCAAATAATCCTTGGTGAGAGGTTATCTTTTACATTATTATGGCACTTTTTGGAGACTAATATTTTGGTCTAGAAACGAATGCTCGATAGTTTTCGAGATATCCGCGGAAACTTTTTTTTGCAGCCATATTGGATTTTTTCGTTTTTCAGATTGCGCTCCTTTTAAGCTTTCAAATAATGTATCACATGCCGAGGAAAAATTGTGTTACACTGAACTAATTTAAGAAAAGCTATCCATTGTTTAATAAAACAAAATTGTAAACCATGGAAAATCAAAAAGTTATTTTGATATCAAGTTATTTTGATATCATGGATATACCTAATATCAACCATTATAAAAAAATAACAGTAATATTAAGGATACCAGTTTGACACGATTAAATAATTTTAATTTTCTGTTAAAATACTAAACATAATCGATATGTAGAAAATTTTTTAATAACAGCAAATTAAACAATAGAAGAAATGTAAAGTTGTAAGAAGATTTAACAAAACTGTCCAATATGACCTCTGTTTAAGCACATATACATACATTTTTTTCTTTCGCATCGTCAGCCAAAAATGGGACACAGAAACCAATCGTTTGTATGAACAGTCCCTCAAGACCCCACATAATGTCTAAGATTTCAATGAGATGATGGACTTTCTGGAGAGAAGATTCCTGGAATCCACTGCCAAAGCCAATAATATCGTCCAGCAGCGGACATAGTGGCCAATACACTACCAGTATTTCCATCTCCTGTAGCTATTGAAAGGACAACACCTCATCTATAACTGCCCTAAATTACAAATTTACCTACCAACGACAAAATTCAAGCCACACGAGACAGGAACTTCCGCATCGTACAATGCTACACAAAAAATCTACATCAAAGTCAGCTAAAGGTAGCGCCGTCACTGCTATAGCAACCGATCAGACAAAGCCACAACTTGAAGAAGAGTTCGCCTCCAGCAGCCATGTTGGAAGAGAATATCATACAGTTCTATTAGCCACCGCCTAGATTCCTATCAAATCATCATCATAGTCATACTAATTCTTTTGTTGGGATTCACCCGTCTCCTACTGCAACATAAACGCCCCAAATCCACAACTTGAGATGATTGAGCTCCAGCCGTTACGATGATGAAGAATGTTTAATCACTTAAACATACATTTTTTCTTTATTCATATTATTTACCGTATTTCCTTAATTATTTGTAAACCTAGTCAAATTTATTTCACAGTAATCAAAATAAAACCAACAAAGACTGCATCTAATGCAAACGTTGCATCCTTTGCTGGCAATTATACTAGGACAAGTTTATTAGGTGTATTATATATTTGTTATGATTTGTTGTTATGATATTAGATAGTATAAATAGAATTTATTTTTCTTAATAAATCAATTTCAACCAATATGTTGTTACTCATTAATACTCCTATCCAAGCCTAATTCAGGACGTGAAGCTGCGTCCAGGGAGTATTAGTCACTACCACCATACAGTTAGAATTCCTGCTGTATAAATCACCCTTTAATCTACGTCTCTGTCAGTGCTATTGGTCACGGACGTACAACCTTTATTCAGCTGAATACATTTTTTGGCATTTACGCCTAACTGAACTGAATATTCTTCTGAGAGTATTGGAATTTACTGTGCCGAAAACGTCCCTAACTCTATCTTTCAAAACATTGATGGTTTCTGGGATTCCAAAATCATACACTTCATTTTTCACCGTACCCAACAAATAAAAATCATGATGGGTTATATCAGGCGAGCGGGGATACCACAATACTGGTCCTCTATTTGAAATTATACGGTTACCAAAATGTTCCTGCAATATCTGTCTTACACTGTTCGTATTATGTACAGGACAGCCATCTTGTTGTAACCACAATTCGTTTATTTCTTGTTCTGTAAAAAGCTGTCTTATCTCGGGTAAAATTTGTTTTTGTAGTAGTTCACGATAGGCTGCTCCCGTTAAATTGTTGTGAAAAATGAATATACCAGTTAAATGGCGATCTAAAAATAATAATTAAGGGAAGGATTATAGGCAAATCATAGGGGTAGAATAGAAAGAGCAAAGGTAATACCTATCATGCCGCACCAAACAGTGAATCCAAACCTAGTTTGGAATCTTCTTTGCATAGTTACATGCGGATTTACTGTGGCCCATTGGTAATAATTGTGCTTGTTAAATTTATAAAACGATTTTCATCGGTCTATATCTCTCGATTGAAAATCAGGTTGTTCTTCGCTTTTCTGATTAAACCAATGACAAAATTCAAGTCTTCTACCAAAATCATTATTGTTTAAAGCTTGGATAATCGTACGGATGATATTTCCTTTGTTTTAATGTCTTGTGTATAGTTGTCTTAGGAATATTTGTTTCGCCTGCAATTTGTCGCACTGATATCCGGGGATTATTGTTAACAGCTTCGAGAATATTATTTGTGCGGTCAACATTATCAGTAGTATACCGGTCTCTTTCATTATCAAAATTCCCGTAATTTAACAAATTGCTTACACAATTCTTCCAAAAACTATTCTATGTGGTTTTTTTCTCTCCGGAAATATTTCTAGATAGGAAATTTATGCATTTAGCGAATTTCTATTTACTTTTAAATAACATTCTAACATTAAATTTTTCTTCATTTGAGAATTTGTGCGGTATTTTGTAATAATGAACAGTAATAATAAGTATTCTTGAAAAATTAACAATAACGCTACTACTATTTAGTGAACAACTGTCAACTAACTATGCTTATTATTTGTTTTATACCACAGCCTACTAAATTTTATTAAAAGTTATGTGTGAATTTGGTCGTTTTTAGAAAAGCATTTTTCAAATTTTACTAATTACTAACTACTTTGCATACAAGAATGCCCTTGATGAAGAGGATTTCTTTGTTCAAATTTTGAACACATTATTGACAATAAAAACCTTAATGATCGTCTAGAAATTAATATTTTTAAAAAATTGTGCAAATAAAGCTATTTACAGTAGATTTTAAAACACATTAGATAATAATTAGTAAAGCTGGCCTAGGTCACCCGGCCGACAGAGCCATCATATGACTCATATGTTTACATCATATCATAATAATTGAATAAGTACAATAAATGGAAATAAATTTTAACAATAATGTTACATTTTATAAAAATTTGTATAAAACTCACCCTTTTAAGCAGATTTATGAAGTAGTTTGGTTGTCGTCATCACAAAGTGGGGAAGATCTATAGTATAATAGCATCAGGTATGTTTCTACAGCTGTCTCCGTCAGCGACGTTCGCTTTGGTGAAAAAATATGTTTGTATTTTGAAAATGACCGTTCGACATCTACGGATGTAATACAGGCATAAGTAAAACAATCTGTGAACTCACTTAACGAAGTTGTTGTTGCACCATCACAAATTTGTCTTAATTTGCTAAAATCAGGATCTTTCTGTAATACACTCTCGAATTTTTCACTAACGCGATTATTTTTTTCGTCATTTATAACCTGTAGCTGTGTATTTACGTCATCTACTATTTGCAGCGATTCCACTAACGACAATGAACTATTTTGCAATTTTTCTATTGCGTCGTGTAGTCCTCTATAATTGTTATTAATAGTTTTTAAATCTGTTTCAAGGGAGACGTCTTGAAAGCTTGTCTGGCTTTCCCCTAATAGCTGCAGCCTCGTTAGGGTTGAACTGTAGTATCACAGCTTTTATTTGTTGAAAATATTCAGCATAATAAAAGCCGCTTTCAACCACGTTCTCCAACGTGTAAGAATCGGCTCTGGTGGTTCAGGGATACCAGAACACTATCTGTGAAATGCTCGAAGACGTTTAGGAGATTTGAGAAATACTTTTTTTGTATTTGCTATTAATGCATCTACCCCTGGAAAACATTTTCGAATCATTTCTGCCACAAGATGTAACGCATGCACTTTATACGTAACATGTAAAAACCTACAATTGTCTCTTTGAAGAGAACGGCCTACCACGCGCATTGTCGAGGCACCATCGGTCACAAACATCAATACTTGACTTGTTGAAAGTACAAATTTTTCGACTGTCTCCAACACCACACGCATAATTATTTCGCCAGTACACGTAGTTAGTCTTTTACTAGCTAGTAAAAGTGGAAATGTTGGTTTAAGAGGGTCCAGTGTACGTACTATAATATTTAAAATAGAATTTTTTTTACAATCTGTCGTCTCGTCAATACATAACCAGAGGCGTGTATTTTTTAATCTAAATTTAATCCTATTTACAATGTCTTCACGAACAACTGGAATATATCTAAGTAACGATGTATGACTTGGTAAGTTCACCTGGATATTGTATTTATTCCAAAACTCCCGAAATGGTTGTTTATCCGGTATGTGTAGCGGAATATTACAGGCTATTAACATTAACAATAAATCAAACATAAACTGAGTTGTCAAAGGCATGCCATTTTTTTTATTTTGATGTTGCACGGTATTGATATGACGACGACAATCTGTTTTGTGCCAGCACATTAAGTCTTGATTGCAAACTATACAAATTATTTTGCATCCGTCATAGAATAAATCCGGAAATTCACCGATAAATTTATTCACTGTGTCCGCGTACGGTCGTTTTTTACCTTTTGGCGCGTTTGACATTATGTATAATTTCTAGGTACAACCTCACGCATTAACCTTTCAAATAAGACTGCAGCGTAAATCACTTCTAAATCGGCACGTATGATGCCAGCACAAGACCGTGGCTGTACTCCGGCCACCTCGGCCAGCTTTAATAATCAGTCGCCGTCTAAATAAGTACCTTCCTTGTCTCTGGCTTTAAAAAACTTTTGATTTTCCATGGCCCACTATTTTGTTTTGTTAAGCAATGGATAACTTTTCTTAAATTAGTTCCTTGAAAAACTATTTTTTCTCGGCATGTGATACATCATCTGAAAGCTCCTTTTTAAGTGCAATCTGAAACCGAAAAACCAATATGGCTGCCATAAGAAAAAACTAACGTTACCTCGGATATTTCGAAAACTATCGAGCATTCGTTTCTAGACCAAAATATTAGTCTCCAAAAACTGTCCTAATAATGTAAAAGTCCAAAGCTTGTCTGACCAAGGATTACTTGGCTACAGCCGAAAAGAGAAATCACAAAATTTTCGTTTTTTTTGGAAAATCTCAAAAACGGTTTCAGTTAGCTGTGATTTCATAACGGATTTGAAATCAGCATAAATTTGCTAAAAACTTATCCTATTTAACTGATCTTGTAGTTTTTACCGTTTCCGAGATCCCAATGATGAGCATCGAATTTGGAACACATGGTATATTGTGGTTTCATAAATACATAACTATTCCTTGTCATTGAAGGTAAAAAGTAAAACAATCCTGGGCGCTTAAAACTACATTTTTATTTAATTTCGTTATTGCACAAATAAGTTGATAGGAAATCGATAACCCCATTGTTACCGCATCGCAGCCGTACAAACATAAATCCTAAGTTCTACTTCCACCATCGGCAGATACAAAAGAACCAATTAATTATCATTTTGCCTTCTTCACTAAAAGAATAGAACGTTAGAATGTCTTGGCTATCGTAATTCTTGGCATAAACAAATATATACAGAAATCCTTACCTTGGAGATTTCACATACTTTGAATAGCCAGGAGCATGAGGTATAAGTAACACACCTCTTATTATTTATAATAAATTAATGGAGATAAAACATGTTCACTGCAGAAACCCTGAATGTTTTTTTGAAAGTCCTATAGTTCTATAGTCTTGAACTAGATGGTATCTATTATGAGTCTACAATAAAAGAAAACTTGGAAAAAATATTGCATACATTTTCTCGTATGGCTTAACATGCAGCCCCTTGCATGGATCAGATAATTTATTTAAAAAAAATGAATCATTTTAAACACTGAAGGGCAGAGTTAATTACGTATCAGTTTATCAAAGGTTATCATGTTTCAAACAAAGTTAACCGAAAAGCCTATAAATTATTGGCTGTTGCATGATGGGTTTTGTGAACGAGGATGATACGTGATTGACCGACATAGCAGTCACTTTGATCCTTGCCTATCGATTACGCTTTATTTATAGTGTAATACAATCGCGTCATTAACCTCCGTTAAACCCAACTGATGTAAACAAAGAAGACATCTTTATAAGATTAATTACTTTTTTTACATAACATGATTTCTTAAAAAACTGATGTTTTATTTGATCTTATAATTAAAGAAATATTATTTAAATAATTAGAAAAAACTTATAAATTATACAAAGCCTCAGAAACGATCGTAAACCACATTATCAATTGGTATCTTTTAACTTGTGATTTTGCGTCTTTCATATTACGGCAGTACCTGATGAGGCTTTTTGCACATACGTACATATGTGTGTAAGCAATAGTTTTCAATTATTGTTTGCTGACAGGACGGCTTGACGAGGCTCTTAAATGTAACTAATTTGTCACGTAGTGTACGATCATTTATGAAGATTCGTGATTATGCTTCTATTGTCCACGTCCTCCTAGATCACCCTGTAGTAATACCTCTTATTCCTGTTGTGCGCAAGTTGAAAGAAAATCATTCACCTTCCACCCGACCCCACTTGATCTCCATGTGTCATTATACTTCTTACGCTGTGTGTGTACACAATGCGACTTGCATTGTGTACAACAGAACAGTTAGCTTGCAAAACGTGAAAAAAGGGCAAAGGGAGGGAAGGCAAGAAAGGAAACATAGAGTGATGTCGTAAATACGCAGAAAAATGAGAAATTTATAAGAAAAATTGAAAAAATACGAGTCAAGTAAGTAAAAAATTAAATAAATATCTGTTTTAGTAATCAACATCCGCAGCAAATCAATAGAGAGAGAGAGACATCGTATTAATCTTATGATTAATATTTCGGGATGGATTAGTCTACTTTGTAGACAAAACATGGCTGTTAACAAATATGGAATGCTACGCTGCAGAGAAAAGCAAATGAGCAAAACTTGGTTACTCTTTATTTCAACAGATAATGTACCTGTGAAATATACAGGGTCTGGTAAATATTTAATATATTTAAAAATAGCATTTTAAAATCATGCTTTCTGATTTGGTTATTAAACATATGTATGTTAATCAAAACGAGTGGGCCTTTTCCACAAACTTGTGAAAAATCGCTGCCAGCAATAACAGAGATTATATATTTTCTCATGTAAGTATATTTCAGTTATGGATATTTTCCCTAACTACCACAGCAAGGTTGTAATTAATAAACAACCCTCTTTACCTGCTTGTAATTAAAAAATTTCCACACAAAAATCTCTGTAAACAATAACAGGGATTTTGCGGCATAGTCTGCTCTATCACAAAATTTATAGAGCGTGCGACACATCGTGGCAAATCACCACGTGTGGATCATGTGTCGGATTATCTTTAAAACCCAAACAAACTCAACCTTGAGTTAGAATCATATATGCCTTGTTTGAGTGTTCAAATAAGACACTAGATAGAACGTAAACAAAATAACTATTAACTGTCGTCGCCACTTAATTGCTTACCACTGAATTATTTATTACAGTGTGTATCGGAGCTGTACAATTTAGATTATTATTGAGAGTAAATTTAGATATTCGTAATCTATCCACATAAAATGCCAAAAAATAAAAACATTTACCATACAGGGGGATTGTGTAAAATTCAACGATTTCAATTTCGCTCAGGTTCCGAAGGCGACAGCAACAGTAACAGCTCGGACTACAGAGTAGTGAATCAGACCACGCTTTAATCGATACAGATATACCGGGCTCTCCAGAAAGAGAAAACATTCTCGAACTTTTGGGGGAACTTCTAGCTACCGATATAACGGTTGGTCCCGATATAGCACCCGAACTGGCAACACGGTGGTCCAGTTACCTTTCACTGGGACACGGAAACTAATACCAATCTTTTTGATAATTGCTGCACTTCTTAAAATTGCACACTGCTAGAGGCGTCACATCTTAATCCAGAAGATTCTGCAATGCTATATTTGGCTGTAATCAAAAAGGGCATTTTTTTATTGGAACTCCAAAATAATTTAGCGAATGGAATAGCTATTCTAGCATCTGCCTTGTCACAATATATGGAAAATACTGATGCAGAACCAGATCCGAGATTAACTGCTCTTGTTAACTCGGGAAAAATATTATGTGATGCGAATTTTATTTGCGAAATCAGCAAAGATGTTTTTAAAAAACAATTATTTTATTTCACACAACACAAAGATCAAATTACAATATAGTTTTAACAATTAACTAACATGTCGGAATAAAATCGTAGACCGAATGCATCGTGAAGATCGTCTAATGTGGTTTTATAGACTTGGTGTGCCGCGTGTGGCCGTTATCCATGTCGGAGGTTATCGCAGCAGGAAACTTCCTATGGGGTGTATAACTCCTCCCTTCTTAGTTGGAAAACAGGGGGGATGACTGTTTTTCCTTGTCCTCTTCATTTTCCTCTAGTTGGGATTTTGTTATTATTATATTTGTGAGAGGTGTCCGTTTCCTGTATTGTTGGACTGAAACATACATTAAGTAGGCTAGAAAAATAAATATAATTAAAATGAGAATGATCCATAATGTTTTGTTGTCTGTCTGTCTGTTTGTTGTTTCTTCTAGTTTGCGAATTTGCATTTTATCTAATTCTTCTTTGTATTTGGAAATTCGTTTAACTGGATGTCCTTTAGTTGTATTGGTGCTAGAGTGTGTTTATCTGTGCTTTGATCAATTTCTGGTAAAGAGAATTGATTTTGAAAGTTCTCGGTTTGGTAGTTTGTAAACGTTTTACCATTTAATTGGACAGTGCAGTTTAGAGGTATGGTGATTAAATTGGGTTTAGATATTTCTGAAATTCCGTCGATTTTACAAAATTTCGATATTATTGTTTTATTGACAGGTATGACAATTAGGTGTGCCTCGTTAATTGTTTCGATAATTGGTTTATCGAGGTATGTAGGGGTAAGAGGGCATATTTTCCTATCACCGTCTAACATTTGTGAGAGGCAATCTACTTTTGTTGGTGGTTGATTGGTGTGATAGATGCAAATATTTTCTATCTTAGGACATTCAATGTCTACGTAAATAAGTTGAGTTGTGCTTTTAAGGAGATATGGTTTCTTTGGTATTAGTGTAAGGTTTTTGTTAGGAATGGGATATAGGTGGAATAAATCATAAATGATGGGGTTTATCAGCGGAAAATGTGTTGAAAATATTATTTTGTTGTTTCTATAAAATACTTGAGCAGATGCTAATTCGTAAAAGAGACTGAATGTTTTTGAAATCTGGTAATTTAGATTGTCCATAGAGTTTGGCAATTTTTGTTACAAAAGTTTTATAGTTGCAACTGATATTATACTTGTGTGTAGAGTATGTAACCTGGCAAAAAAGTATTGCGTTTTCAACATTGTCTAATAGAGAAATTAGATCTCTATATGTTAATATTATCAGATCAACTGTGTTTTGAAGTGACATGAGGCTATTTATTGTTTTTATTTCCCGTGATATAGCTTCCAAGCAATTTTTTATTATATTTTCATTTCCAATTAGTGTTGTTAGGGTATCGTTATATTTCTGTGTTAATAGTTTGGTTAACGTCAATTGTTTCGTCATGTCATGGTGCAAAGTTTTTTGGTTTTTCTCTAATATTTTTATGGCATTATCATAATATTCACCGTCTGAAGCGTCTAAGGTACCAAAAAGCCATTTTTGTCCTTTGCCTATTATGTTAAGGAGTCCTCGTTTTATCCTAGAGTTTGGTTTGATATTAAATAATTTATTATCTGCTTCGGTCGTTAAATATTTGGTGTGATTAATGAAGTTTCGCACTATGTGTGTTTGGCTTAAATTAGGAATTGAGTCGAGAAAATATGGAAGTTATTTTATAAAACTAAGTTTTCTAGTTGATTAATATGAAGAAAGTATATGAAAGTGTGTTGATTATTAGTCGTAAGTGCTTTACCTAAGGGAAATGGTAATACTGGATTAATTAGCTCTTCCAGCTTTATTTCTTGTCCAATGATTGCTGGGACCAGGAGCAGGATTGTTATTGTATGCAGCATTTGCAACAATATCATTTGATATAATTCGCCGTTGTGGTTTAACTTTGGATTTATGATAAGCTCCCTTTTGTGTTATTATTTTTGTCTCTGTGGTAGATTTTGGTACTACCTTTTGAAATTTCGGTTTTATTTTATTTCTATTTTGAACTGGTATGTACGTATTTTTATTGACGTCAATATCAGGTGGTTCGTTTCGATTTTCATTTATTTTACTAAGGTCTTTTGCTTTATCGTTATTTTGTTTAACTGTCTCGTGTATGGCTCGCATATTTTGTGTATGTACATCAATATATGTTTCCATTATACGACTATCTGTTATATCGAATGGATCGATATGTTCAATACTACCTTTAATTATTGAAAATGGTGTAAATGTAGTAACCGAGTGTATTGAGTTATTATAGCCGATAATTGCGTACTTCATTTGAGTTTTTATACCCGTTCTTGCGTCAATTAATTCTAAACATCGGAGTTCGTCTAATAGAGTCGAATGAAATCGTTCAACGGGACTGTTACTATTAGAGTTTCTAGCAGTAGTGTAATGTACTTGTATTTTATGTTTTGTACAGAAATTTTCAAAAAGGTTGTTTTTTAAATTCTGACCCTTGGTCACATGTTATTTTGTGAGGTATGCCAAAGTGAGATATAAAATTCAGAAGGCTATCTAACGTATCAATTGAATTAATTTGAGTTGGGTATGCTTGTCCAAATCTTGAAAAGCTATCCAAGATGGTTAGGAAATAATTATTTTTTACTTTAAATGTGTCGATGTAAATGTGTTCAAATGGTCTGAGTCCCTGTGGGGTTGGTTTAAATTTAATAACGTTGGGGTGTCGTTCGTACTTAGCTGTCTGGCATATGTGGCAAGTATTTATGTAATTAGTTACATCGTCTATTAAGTTTGGCCAGTAATAAGTTTTTTGTAGTGAGTTTTTTTGTTTCTGTGATACCTTTATGACAGGTCTTACCTTCGTGGTGGTATTTAATTTTTTCGTCACGTTCGTTTTCGTCTTCTACGTCTTTTAATATTGAATTGCACTGTATTAATTTAAAAGCAGAATTTTTTAAAGAAATTTTGAATTAAATTTATTACAATTTCTGAAAAGTTATTTCTAAAATATACTGCATATGTCTTTTCGGCTCGAAGTAATTTTTTATAGTGTTTATTAAATGTTCGTCCATGTTTATTTTAGGGATAGTGATATGTAATCGATATCTTGGATTTTTATCCTTGAAAAGTTCAAGTTTTCTGACTGATGGTCTTGTAGCGTCATGGCTTAGGAAAAATATTACTTGATTGCGATATTGATTAAGAGGTTGTTCTGAAATGGGACAAGCCAAAATAGGATTTTCGTGAGATGAGTGTTGAGTAGCATTGTCGGATATTTCTTTGTCGTTTGGTTGATTGAAATCTAAGTTAAGAGCAATGTCTTGTAATATTTTAATAGCAGGGGTTAAGTCTGAGGTAGATGTTTCGTGCGTAATTGGATTTACGTCGTTGTCAGGTATAGGTTCTAAAAAGTCATCGATTACTTTATTTCTTTCGGTGTCATCTAAATTCGGGAAAATGGAGCCGTTTTCGCCTACATTAATTTCTACGCGTGATAGTGCATCTGCATTTGTGTTATGTTTACCTTTTTTGTAATGTATTTCATACTCGTACTCTTCTAGTTTAAGGCGCCACCTTACAAGTCTCGAATTCCTTTTAGGTTAAATAGCCATTGGAGTGGTTTGTGATCTGTTATTATTTTAAATTTACGTCCGAATAGGTACGGTCTGAAGTATTTCGTAAAATTTATTATGGCAAGTAGCTCCCTTTCAATGGTGGAGTAGTTTTGTTCCACTGGGTTCAGCGTGCGCGAGGCGTAAGCGATTGGTAAATCACTTCCGATAAGCCCTTGCGAGAGTACTGCTGCTATCGCTATATTGGACGCATCTGTGGTTAAGTTAAATGGTTTTTCAAAGTCAGGATACTGTAATATGGGGCTATTAGTTAAAATAGATTTGCATTTTTCAAAAGCTTCTACAAATTCTGGTGAATGTATTATTTTTTCGCCCTTTTTTAAAACATTGGGTGAAAGTTTTTGTTATGGGTGCAAAATTTTCTATAAAACGTTATAATAGCCTAAAACTCCAAGGAAAGATTTTATTTACTTCGCTGTGCGTGGTATGGGGAATTTACTTATGGCCTTAATTTTATTCGGGTTTGGTTTTATACCTTCGGATGTAATAACATGCCCTAAAAATTCTACGTCTTTTCTTAAAAATTCCGAACTTGCGTTCCATTCTTTTTTCCAATCACAAAAAGTTCCAAATTTATCCCAACTTTAATCCCAAAATTCAAAAAATAGCAGTCACTCAACATTCTCTGTTGTTTGGAGAAGATTTTTTTGAGAAAAATGTAAAAAGGTAAAAACCTTGGGAAAGACTGGCGAATAATTGGCAAAAAAAAATTAAAGGTAAATGTTGAACGTAAATACGTTGGCAGAATTAAATTATTGGCAAAACAATGAGCACGAATAATGAAAAAATAAAACTTTTCTGAACTGGACAAAAGGTTATAAATTACTCTTCGATAAAATCTTATATAAATTAGTCTTCCGAAACAACAAAAAAAATGACTAATTTCAAGCTATACTCTGATAGTATTGTCCCCTTCTCACAATTGGAGGGTAAAAAAGATAAATAAACGTAAAGGATAATATTTGTCACATTTTTTTTTGAGGCACAAACCTAACGAGGATTATAGGGTTATTTTGAACCTTAAAAAATTAAATAAGTTTATGTCTGCTCCTCATTTTAAATTAGAGGTTATTCGCACTGCCAAAAACTTAACCTTAAATGTTTGTTTTAAAATATCTTCGTAACCGCCTATTAAGTCACCGAAGTAACTCCCAGAAAATTCTAGGACTTTGTGTTCAGTAAAGAGAGACGAGGCCCTAGAGTTTATTATGGAATCCGAACCACATATAGGGCATCGACAGTTCTCTCCCACCTTAATCCGAAACAAATTACAAATAAAATTTTCAACTTGCTTTCGCAATGGCATCAATAGAATTAAAGAGATGCCTATTCCCTGCAATTATTTCATCTCGCTCTCAGAATACGTTCTAACGACTAACAGGTGCCTAAAAACCGCAGTGGTCGGTAGGTATGTAGGTACTGTAGGTAGCTTAGGTATAGAAATCTGGTAGTGAGGAATCTGCCATTCTAATTATTGTTGTAAACAGATAATCACGATTCGTAAATTTTGTTACATACTCTTTAGGTACTAGACCCTTTTATTTAAATCATTTTAGCAAATATTGCACAAAGATAATTAACGACAATCAGTGTATAAACATTAGGGACATCAACCGAATTCAAGTTTAATTAAACCCAATTAATTATTAGTATTAGGTAAATAGGGCCACTGTATAGGTAGCTTTACCCCAGTTCTTAAGTACATCTTAATATAAAACAAAAATTATTACCCTCAGTGAGAAAGAAGTGCGCTAACAGTATTATAATGCTCTGCCAGCATCCACACCCTGAGATACCTAAATTTTAAAAAAATTTTCTCTTTTTGTGTTTCGGTATGCTGGCGCCCTTTAAATAAATTTGTGTTTCGAAACCGGTAAAACACTTTTCGCGACATCTTTGGCCCTCAACAAGGTGACAGAGAGGGAGAGGAGAGGTGACAGGTGCCGGAGATTAATTCCAGAACATTTAGAACAGATATTAGTAATATGCTTTTACTGTTGCTTTTACTCTTGTGATCGCTAGTTTAAAATACATGTGGGTATTAGCGTTACATTCACCAATACATTCAAATGTCTTTAAGAATTCAGATATCTCCAGACGTGCACAAGTTATAAGGAAAAACGTAGTATGACGTCACCCCCAAATGTGGCTGGTGTAAAAATATAATTTTTTTATTTTTTGCCATACATTTTCCGATAAAACTAGTTTAAGTATTAACATTTTAAAATGAAATAAAATTCTCTTTATCATGGTCTGCATAAAAGCCGTCTGGAAACCAATACCTCCGTCCGAGCTCTAATTATGAATCGTAACTCTAGTGAAAGGTTTATTTTCGAAAATAAAAAATTCTGGTAGGTAATGAACTAAAAATTTATCTTTAAATTTTTAACTTCCCTCTAAGAAAATTGAAAATTTTCAGAAATCGGGAAGTTATTTAGTTAATCATATTATTTTAAAATAAATTATCTTCATGGCCTAAGTACTTAGAAAACTGAATTTTTTTTTTATTTTACACCAGTGACTAATTTTTTCCTAATATTGTGATACATCGTTGAAAAGGAAATTAAGAGCACTATTGAACTATCAAAAAAATCCAATATGGCGTCCATAAGAAAAAACAAAGTTAGTGGCATTCTCAATAACAAATGACGATAGAAATTTTTTGGTAACGTCAACGAAAGCAACTTAAAAACGTGTTCTTATTAAAATATTACCAGTCATCAAATTAGGTAGATACGGAGTTTTTTGAAAATGCGCCTTTACAGTTTTTTTTTAAATATCTGGAAAATGGACAGACCTAGGCCAAATTTAAAAACGGCATCGAAACGGTCACAAAATTCTTCTAAAAAGTCCCCATTTAACCGTTTTTCTATCTCTAATAATAACCAGGATAGCAATGCATTCTCCCCCAATTTAGGACAGTGTATATTTACCCTCGAGTTCGGAACGAACATTTGGCCAATAACATGGTCAGATACTTGGGGAAAATAGTATTTTCTTAGTGTAGCGGAACTAGACAGCTGCGTTTTCGCATATTGTCCGTCTATACATTTTCCTATATATTCTCTGAATATCGAATTGTTTAATTGCTTCTAGGAAATGTTACACCCCACTTAGAAAGTCCACGTTGAATTCCCTTTGTTTAGTTCCGCTAATTAATGTTTGCTGTTTTATATACAGCTCCACACCATTAAAAGTTAACTCAGGTAATCCCAAATCCACTTGCGTACCGTTTCGGAAGACACTGACTTCCTCTCCATTTTGTAGTCTACAAAGGCACTACACTAAATAAAAAATATCACCTGTATCGTAAATAAAAACGATAACCAGAAAATCTCATTTATATCATAAATAAGAACCTTTTCACACTCGCTCCCCATACGTACAACACCACAACTAAATAATTTGTCAAACTAAATTCGTCGGCACGGTATAGTCACAGCTCCTCGCGAATCCAACCAATTTATAACCAACACCTGCCCACGTGTTGTTTATAAAGACGCGTCAGCCACCCTATTGCACCTGATATTACTCATATGACGTTCAGATGAAACATTACCTGTGTGTTTTCCCTTTTCTCATTAACTTTACTATACAATATTGGACAAAATTTTATTAGAAAGCCTGCTTTGTGTGTGTGCATTAAGGATAAAAATATCAAAATCATATAATGCAACAGAAAAATCATCACTATTGCCTTTTTTTGCGATATTGTGTTCGTGACGTAACAAGGGCACGCCTCATCGTATCTCTTCCACATGTGATCCAGTACGCCTCATCGGTCATCAGTCATTACTTATTTTCCACATCTGAATCCTTCCCTTTCTACACTCACTTTATTGTAGATAGAACAAACAACAGTGTTGCCAGATGCCTTGTAATTACCAAAACTACAATTTGGAATTTTAACTGGTAGTTGTTAATGGAGCCTCTAATAATGGCATAATCTACTATAATTTTTGGGGAATGTCACTTTTTCTTATAAAATTATTTACACCTTGAGAAATAACTAAAATCCTTTCATATAAGATGCATAATATGCAATGAATACTGTTCCATTTTACTATGATGAACATTGGCGACATCTAGTTAGTAGTAAGGCGGCAATACGAGATTTTGGTCATGCAAATACGCCCATTTATTTTATAATTTAAAGTAAACGCTACACTGCACGAAAAATGAGAGCTCTGCCCTCTTTCTGCATTGAGTGCGGACTGTGCTCAGTGCTATATGTTAACGCATTTTTTCAAAGGTTAACTTAATTTAATTAAAACCAAAAAGATCAAACCTAAAACTAGGAATAAATTAATGACGAACACAGTTAATGGTATTTTATTAGGTGCAGAATGCGTGAAAGAATCACAAAATTGTCTCAAATTCACCAAACGAAAAAAATAATTTGATATGTATAAAATTCCAGAATATTATACATAAACAAAAATGAAGATGATAATATAACTTCTGATGTCGAACTTGACAGCCAATTGTTATAATATGAAAAGTTTATATTCAATATACATACTTGTAACTGTTTTACTTTTCAAAAAGTTGATTGAAGATGAAGTTACTTTGTGAAAATCCATTTTGATTTAAAAAAATTATAAACACTTCTTTTTTTTACTTGTCTAATTTTCACTTTATTTGTTATTTTACAACTAGTTTCATCCTATTCGGACATTTTCAAGTAAACTAAATTATACACAGATTTTACTTTAATTTAAATATAAACTGACCTGAATAGAGGGATGGGTCACAAAAAAGTTCAAACATACATTTCATTACCATATTCAGGTTAACTCTCCTATTCAATTAGCAATACTTTTTCCAAATTTAATATTAAAACATCTTTTAGTTCTAACAAAAATATAGGCAGATATCTTTTCGATGCAAAACAAAAAACTGATATCTCTAAAAAAATGTGGTGTATATCGATTAGATTGCCCAGAATGTAACGCCTCATATGTAGGTCAAACAGGGAGATCGTTCGGAGTAAGATATAGAGAACATATTCACACACAAAACAACATTCCAACTTTTATAAACATCTAACAGATTCTGGTCATACAATAACTGACGACCATCAACCTAAAATATTACATATTTGTGGGAAAAGTAAAAAACTTAATTTATTAGAAGTGTTAGAAATTAATAAATTAAATAGGAATTAAAATTACAACATATTAAACGACCAAATAGATTTAAATAATTCTCCGTTATTAAACTTATTCAGATAAACTGCTGCTAATAAAAATCACACCATAACATATTTTACTAGCTTGGAAAACCCCTACATTTAAAGACATAACATCTGTACAAATTTGAATTATATTATCAACCATAAAGTGACCCATCCCTCTATTCAGGTCAGTTTATATGTAAATTAAAGTTAAATCTGTGTATAATTTAGTTTACTTGAAAATGTCCGAATAGGATGAAACTAGTTGTAAAATAACAAATAAAGTGAAAATTAGACAAGTAAAAAAAAAAGTGTTTATAATTTTTTAAATGTTTTACTTTTGTTTATTTATTTTTTTTATAATAACGTTTTTGAATATTGGCTTATTGTTTGAAGTATCTGGTAATCTTATTGGTACTTTCTGATAATTACATTTTCACAATGTGGCAACACTGCAATAAACAATTTTGTGGTCACGTGGTGAACTGCTCTCACATTGATCTTGTCGCATTTTCTTTATTATCGTCTTAGCTGTTAGTGTGGTAATTAATTTTCTTAACATGAAAATGTATGTTTATGCAACCGAAGAAAAAGTGCAAATGATCAAGTGGTATTACGGCAGTAATACTGATAAGGGAGTTATCGGGCGATTCATTTTTACATTTGAAAATCATCCTGCCTTGACGATTCAAACTGTATTAATCATCATTCATAAGTTTGAGTCTGTGGGATGTGATAAAAATTGCAGAAAATGTAGTCGTCAAATAACGAAGACGAGCTTAGAGTTTACTTAAGGGAAGATCTGGGAAAGCGGGAAACTAATATCTGTGGTTTCGCCGAGCTAAATGCACCTTGTTCGAGTTGACAAAACTCGCAAGAAGTTGGTGTACAAAAGCGAACAGTGCGGAGTATTCTGAATAGAAATAAGTACCACTGTTACAAAATGATGACTACCTAAGAAATTTTTCCTGAAGACCGTACGAAACGAATGGATTTTTTGTGAAACCATGATGGAAAAAGCTAATGAAAACAAAAATTTCATCAAGAATATTTTATTCACTGATAAAAAGTCTTTTTCCATACATAGCTAGCATAATCCTTCTGTAGTTCGATATTGGTTCAGGAAAAATAAACATTACAGTTTGCCACTACTTACTCAATATCCACAAAAAGTAAATGTTTGGGCCGGTATTTTAGGTGGTCATGTTGGTCCCATTTTCATTTTGCAGAATCAGATTAATTCGGTTGTTCAAGCTCTTGACGTCAACTTCGGGGAGATTTGGTACCAGCAAGACTGCTGTCCTGTTCATAATGCAAGAAGGGTGCAAGAGTTTTTAGACAATACTTTTCCTGATCGTCTTATAAATGGAAGAGACACAATAAAATGGTCACCAAGATTACCCGACTTCGCGTCTAACGATTTTTTTTTGTGGGGATATGCAACCTCGCAAATTTATAGACATGAACACGAGCGAGAGCGTGACTTGGATGAGTTACGTGCTAAAATTGTTGCCACTCTATAGAGTGTGATTTCTGATATGCTTGTAAATGTCAGAAACGAATTTTATCACCGATTAGGGTATTGCCAGACGCAAAAGGACGATATTTTGGGCCCCTTATAAAGCAACATTTAAAAAAAAAGATTTTGTTTCATTTTGAACATGTTTTTTTAATCTCTCATTTTAGAATTATTTATTTTACTTTTCTTAGAATAGTTGGTAATTTATTTTTATTTAATATTAGAATGAGAGTTTACTTTCATGCCAACTGGCCAAAAACTGCTCAAAGAAATTCCACTGAATTTGTTTGACGCATTATAAATAGAGTTGACAAAAATGCGCTACAGGACATAGGCGTATGCATCATAATAAGTGTAATAAAAGAAATTAACTAGTAATAAAACAATAAACTGTTACAATTTATAACAATATATGCACAATTTTCCCTCTTAACTTGCTTGGTTATCACAAACTGGAAAATATCTGTAAAACTTTGCAGCATCATGTATGTTTCTATGGTTGTCTCCGAGAGTAATGTTCGATGTGGTGAAAAAATATGCTTATATTTTGAGAACGACCGTTCGATATCTATTGATGTAATATAAGCATACTTAAAATAGTCTTTGAACTCACTTAACGGATCTGCAGTTATACCATCAGTACATCACAAATTTGTCTTAATCTGGTAAAACCGGTGTCTTGCTTTAACATACGTGCGAACTTTTCCCCAACGGACTCATTTTTTGCGTCACCTATAGAGTGTAGCGGTTGTACTTTATCCACTATTTACAGTGACTTCGCTAACGACAGCACTGTTTTGTAAGTTTTGTATGGCATCATGTAATGTTTTATAGTTCTTGTGAATAGTTTTTAAAGCTGTTTCAACAGAAACATCCTCGAATTTTGTCTGGCTTTCCTTAATAGCTGCAACCCCGTCTGGATTGAATTAGAGTATCACAGCTTTTATTTGTTGTAAATATTCAGCATAATAAAAAGCTGCCATCAACCATATACCCCAACTTGTAAGAATCGATTATGGTGGTTCGGGAATACCGGGACATTTGCTATGAAATGCGCGAAGATGTTAGGAGATTTAAGAAACACTATTTTTGTACTTACTATTAATGTATCTACCTCTGAAGAACCTTGTCGAATAGTTTCTGTCACAAGGTGTAAAGCATGCACTTTACACGTTATATGTACCAACCTACAAACTACAACCGTATTCTTGAAGAGAACGGCCTATCAAATGGTATTTGGGTATTTCTCTACCTGACACCGCCCGTGACTTGCGGACCTATTTGACAACTCTAATTATAAAACGATATGCATCAAATAACTAGAAATTCTCGAAATAAACAGGGATACGTAGTTCTTTACAGATATAACAACCATACCAATACCTTTCTGAAATGTACTGACCAAAACACCACCACCTGCTATAATCTGATGAAGGACGGGCGATCGCAACGCATGACCTAATGATGAATAATTCATTGGCTGTCAGATATGCACTGGGAATGGCGTACAGTAATTGTTATCCTATCTACAGGTAAAACCACGACGGGGCGAACACGGTCACCACGCTCACCAATTTGCGACTGAGGATCTCTCTGCTACTAATTGCCCATACCAATGGCCATGTTTGCACCTTCGTGGTTGTAGGGGTTCAGGAAAATTTACCCAAGTGGCCAATTCATTATCTTTGTCTTTGTTTTACTTATAATTCTAGATAAAGGGAATATTTGCAAATCGCTAAAATTTTCGGAAAAACCTAATATCTGTACAATAACTGAGTGTGGAAAGAAGGGATATGATGAGGCGTGCCCTCGTTACATCACGAACACAACGTACAGTGAGGCAACATCGATGCATAAGGCTCTTTCTGTCTCATGCGACTGCTATTTTTTCCTTTATGCAGGCTTTCTTATTAAAATTTTTCCCAATAGTGTATTTCTGTATATCAGATTATTGTTATCCTTTATGCAGAAAGTATGCTTTCTTTTTATTGCTATTATATCGCGTGGATATGAAGGATGGGGGTGGGTTAACTCCGTATCTGACATCTGCGGATAACCATCAATAACAATTATCTTGTTTTGAACGTAAGTGAAATTACTGGCAAAACCGATATTTTCATATTTTTCGAAAGCCAACGAATTTAAAAAAAATAACATAAGCTTTGTCTGTAATTTCGCCTATTAAATCTGCATATGATTTAAAATGAAATGTTGCCGACCTAAATGAGGAGCTTAGATCCCCTCTTGCGGTTCGTAAAACATCACGAGCAGGGTTGTTCAAGGCAGCAAAAAGAGCCGCAGATGAACTCGGTCTCGCATTTGACATCAGGCGAGGGTGCCGGCGAGGTGCGATGAGTCAGTCACCGAACTTCAGCCAAATCGTCTGAAAGCCCGAATAAGAGCTGCCGAACAGGAAAATCTGTTTCGGCAGCACATCGATAAACCCCAGCATGGTGTCTTCTATAAGAACATAGAAACACTGGGTTTATCAACCAGGCTGACCTTCGCCTTTCTAAGGTCAGCAGGGCTTAACTCGGAGACCAAGGGATTCATTATGGCTGCCAAGATGGTGTTATCAACACCTTGGTATACCGTAGCCGCGTGTGGCGTGTAGAGATTCCTAATATCAACTGCAGGACATACCATCAGGCACCGGAATCGCTCATGCACTTACTTTCTGCATGCCCCATATACGCGATTTCGGCCTACATCCGCCGGCATAACGCGGTTGCACGTGTGCTATACTACCATCTAAGGCACTCGTACGGGGTAGACCAGACACCAGTGCTGCCTTACGTCCCCGGAGATATTGAGTCCGTTGTCGAGAACGAGAAATGCCGGATTTACTGGAACTACTCGTTCCCGACTGTCAGGCTAATCCAAGCCAACAAGCCTGACATAGTCCTCCTCGACCATCAACTCAAGGTGATGTATGTCATCGAGTTCTCGGCACCTGCAGAGAAAAACATCACCTTGAAGGAGGAGGAGAAACGTACCAAATATCCCGATCTCCGGTACGAGCTCCAAATGCTGTACCCAGGCTACTCAGTAAAAATGGTCGTCCTAATAATCGGTGTACTCGGAGGGATGAAGCCTATGCTGCTCTCAGAACTGAAGATCATACCGGCCTGCCAAAAATCAGCCGAGTGGCTGGCAGGCTAAATGCAGAAGGCGGACATTCTTGGTTCTCTCCATCTGCTTAGGGCATATGATTCTAGTATCTACAGTCACTAACCTAGCGGGATGTGGGGAATGGCTGTAGTTGATGCGCCGGCGCGACTCCCGTGAGGCGTCGGAGGCCACGGGAGGACTGACCGGCATCGGGCAACCGAAAAAAAAAAATAATAATAATAATAATAATAATGCATCTCACTGCTGCCGTTGTCTGTTGGGCTCCGCCAAACCCGCGGATATCAATGTGGGCCACCCAGCGACCGGAGGCATAAGGTCACCCATCTATTTTATATGGATGACCTTAAACTTTATGCCTCCGGAGAGCGCGAACTACAAAACGCTCTTAGGGTGGTCGAAGAATATACGCGGGCAATTGGTATGGAGTTCGGGTTGGATAAATGTGCAGTCGTCCACCTCAAGAGAGGACGATGCGGGGAATTCCCTGAAGATGCGCAGCTCGCAGACGGAAGCATCCTAAGACATCTGGATGCCGGAGAGACCTATACATATCTGGGTGTGCAACAAAGGCACATCCAGGATGTATCACAAATAAAAGATTCTCTCCGCGGCAAGTACAGACACCGCCTCCGAAAGATTTGGTCTTCCGAACTTTCGGGGAAGAACAAGGTGTCTGCAACAAATATGCTTGCCGTTCCGGTTCTGCTCCACTCCTTCGGAGTAGTAAAGTGGACAGTAGGGGAGCTGCGCCAATTAGATAGGGATACCCGCAAGATGATGAATATTCACAGAAGTATTCATCCTAGATCGTCCGTTCCTCGTGTGTACCTCCCACGTCAACGGGGGCCGGAGGACTCTTGAGCCCTGGAGTGTACGCATGGCAGAGTAGTACTGAGTATGGCATGTAACATACTCAGGAGCTCAGATCCCCTCTTGCGGTTCGTAAAACATCATGAAACTGTAGGAGTGGGAGCGGGATTGTTCAAGGCAGCAAAAAGAGCCGCAGATGAACTCGGTCTCGCATTTGACATCAGGCGAGGAGGCCGGCGAGGTGCTGATGTTGAGTCAGTCACCGAACTTCAGCCAAATCGTCTGAAAGCCCGAATTAGAGCTGCCGAACAGGAAAATCTGTTTCGGCAGCACGTCGATAAACCCCAGCATGGTGTCTTCTATAAGAACATCGAAACATTGGGTTTATCGACCAGGCTGACCTTCGCCTTTTTAAGGTCAGCAGGGCTTAAGTCGGAGACCGAGGGATTCATTATGGCCTGCCAAGATGGTGTTATCAACACCTTGGTCTACCGTAGCCGCGTGTGGCGTGTAGAGGTTCCTGATATCAACTGCAGGACCTGCCATCAGGCGCCGGAATCGCTCATGCATTTATTTCTGCATGCCCCATATATGCGATTTCGGCCTACATCCACCGACATAACGCGGCTTTACGAGTGCTATACTACCATCTAAGGCACTCGTACGGGGTAGACCAGACACCAGTGCTGCCTTACGTCCCCGGAGATATTGAGTCCGTTGTCGAGAACGAGAAATGCCGGATTTACTGGAACTACTCGTTCCCGACTGTCAGGCTAATCCAAGCCAACAAGCCTGACATAGTCCTCCTCGACCATCAACTCAAGGTGATGTATGTCATCGAGTTCTCGGCACCTGCAGAGAAAAACATCACCTTGAAGGAGGAGGAGAAACGGACTAAATATCGAGATCTCCGGTACGAGCTCCAAGTGCTGTACCCAGGCTACTCGGTAAAGATGGTCGTCCTTATAATCGGTGTACTCGGAGGGATAAAGCCTACGCTGCTCTCGGAACTGAAGATCATACCGGCCTGCCGAAAACCAGCTGAGTGGCTGGCAGGTCAAATGCAGAAGGCGGTCATTCTGGGTTCTCTCCGTCTGCTTAGGGCACACGATTCTGGTATCTACAGTCACTAACCCTGCGGGATGTGGGGAGTGGCTGTAGTTGATGCGCCGGCGCGACTCCCGTGAGGCGTCGGAGGCCACGGGAGGACTGACCGGCATCGGGACACCGCAAAAAAAAATAATAGTTGTTACAGGTTAAATTCAAATTAAAACAATACTTACTGTTCTGACTTAAAATCTTATAATAAATGTGACATGGACACATTTTGTTGTTGAAAAAAATAACGAAAAATTAACTTGGTCAAAGATATGCAGGAAAAATACTTTGAAAACATTATTTATTCTTTTATAATAATAAAATATTTCTACATTGTAACGAAGTGATTTTATTGTATTAAGTTAAGTTAGGTGGCTAGGTTTTGAAAAAATATTTAGTTAAATTGTTAATTATAGATAGGTAGTATTGATATGTTTTTATGAACATTCCACGTAGGCCAAGTGGCCGGCAGTAAGCGAAACGCGACGCACGCATTGTGTCCCCGGCACCCTTATGCCCGCGCTAACATGAGGGAGGCCGAGACTGAAAATAATTAAATTAGTCTCCGTCCGACCGCTACTCGAAGCACCACGCCGATTTGGATAGTAAGTAAATTCGTGAGTATAAAGAAATAGGTAATTAAATTTAATGCGGAATTATTCACACAAACGGGTGGCGTAGCTGTAATAAACCGCGCATGATTACCGTATCTCATCCTACTTCTGCGTTTTAGCAGTGTTTAGTAGCATGAGGATTTTATCATTAAATTAGTTCCCGTCTGAGCGCCAACCGGAGCACCATGCCGACTTGGATAGTAAGTAAACTTGTGAGTATAGAGGTACATAGGTATCCAAAGGTAATTGCGAATTTTTCTAAGTCGATAAACGGTGACGTAGTTGCAATATTTCGCGCATGACTACCGCGCTCATCCTACTTCTGCTTTTTGGCAGAGTTTAGTAGCTTGAGGATTTTACAGAGTATCCGAGACCAGTCCGTTGCTGCCGCCCGTACCGTCCAGACGTGCCGACCCCGACCGCTCCAGAGAGGAAGCCAGCACAGGATCCGGAAGTAGGTAGCAAGGTTTGATAAAGGTTTGGTAAATAATCGGTATTACTTGGCTGGTGAGTACTTTCCGGGCTTTATTTTTTAGAGTTAGTGAACCGCGAGCGCTAAACGTATCCGCCTCATATCCTTCCTTAGAACGGGAGAGCGGCCGAAGGTTGGAATTAGAACCGCGTTCCACCGCGTTACACGGCGTGTTCTCCAGGCCACCTGAGCACGTAAAAATTCTGCAGGGTGACTTGGAGATACTAGCATTTGATACCGCGTGTCCTCTAGGCTACCTGAGTCCGTTTTTTTGGCAGGGTGACTTAGAGGTATTTCCGTAACCGCGTGCCTGCCAGGCCACCTGAGCACGTAAAAATTCTGCAGGGTGACTTGGAGGTATCGTCCGTAATCGCGGGTCCGCCGGGCTGCCTGAGCACGTAAAAATTCTGCAGGGTAGCTTGGGAGCTTTGACCATACCGTCGTCGTCTTTGATTTGCAACCGTTCGGCTTGCCACTCCTTCCCCCCTCCAACTTGAACCGCGTTATACCGCGTGCCCTCCAGGCCACCTGAGCACGTAAAAATTCTGCAGGGTGACTTGGAGGTACTGTCAGTTGCCATCGCGTGTTCTCTAGGCCACCTGAGCACGTAAAAATTCTGCAGGGTGACTTAGAGGTACTTCCGTAACCGCGTGCCTGCCAGGCCACCTGAGCACGTAAAAATTCTGCAGGGTGACTTGGAGGTATCGTCCGTAAGCGCGGGTCCGCCGGGCTACCTGAGCACGTAAAAATTCTGCAGGGTAGTTTTGGAGTTTGACCATCCCGTCGTCATCATCAATTCGCCACTGTTAGGCTTGTTACTCCTTTCCCCCCCCTTACCGTACCCGCATTCAACCGCGTGCCCTCCAGGCCGCCTGAGTCCGTTTTCTTTGGCAGGGCGCCTTGGAGGTACTAGCTTTGGCATATGATAAGACCGGAACCATCCATCAGCCAAGCGATAATAAGTAACCGCGTTAGATAGGCATAGTTTGCTTGTATTGGCGCTTGCTTCCCCTCCTGGTATCCGTCCGCCGTCTGCTTATGACCGATTGATTTATCGCTGCTTACCGTTTCACCGCTTCATTCACCGGCGTACCGTATCGCACCGCTTGACCGCCCGCTTACTGCCCCGCTTGTCCGTAGTTAAGACCGTAGTAGTATAAAACCGTAGTAGTATAAGACCGCTTGTAGGTAAGACCGTTGTAGTATAAGTTGTAGTTACTAAGGTGTGTATAAAGTGTAAATAATAATTAGTGTGTAGAATAAATGTACATATATTGAATGAGAGTCTGTTCCTTAACTGTTGTATGTAAGTTCCCTTTTTCCCGACCTCTGGCTTAGCCGTATCTTCACTGCAGTTGCCCGGCCTCTATCGTCCCGCCGATAGAGTAAAGTGGTGTTTCTGCACTCTAAACAGAAACTGGCGCCCGAGATCTCCGTACAGTGTGCACCGCCGTAGTGTTGGGCGTCAAAGTGACACTTCTGCTCTGGTGTAGAGCAACGAAGTACGTCACAACATAAAATTAAAGTTCTTCCGAATCTACCTCCTCATCGCTCTCTAAACTATCCGGTTCTGGTAATGTTGCATTTTGTTCTTGTCCACAAGAATTGACCTATACCAAGCATGATACTCCGGAGGAATAATGTTGTTCTTGCATAACTTGAGAAGGCTATATTTTTTCTTCTCAGGAATAGACAAAATATTGTTATACAATGGCAAAATATTTTGAGGAATATCAGCTGGTCTACCTCTGCCATAAACTCTTAGAACATTATACTCTAATTCACTGTAGTTGTACTTAAAATGTATACAACCGGGTTGGTTTTTTTCGTAACACATAACCTTTATCTTAATCCACGATACTTTATTTCCAGCATCATCCTTAATTCTATTTTTCAGAAAAACTGATGCTAAAGACTTTACATCGAAAAAAATCTTGAAATTGTAGTTCCTTGATATAGTAGGGGCTACTCTTCTTGTTGCGTATTCTTTTAGAATGAGCCAGTTTAAAAATATTTAGCAAATCGTTCGTAGTATAAATATCAACATTCTTCTTAGCCGTTTCTATGGCACTATGCATGGAGTCGACCTCCATATAGGAGTGACCCTTCTCTAAAAAGTTGTGCTATAACACCTGAATGTTAGCATACTGGACGATATACATAAATAAAGCAGCAATAAACTGATTGCGGTTTTGCCCGCTACATGTATCAAAGTATAAAGTGGTTTCTTTTATACCTTCCCGAATATTCTGAATCCACTTAAGCAATGCTGTTACAATTTCTGAGCTACCTCTCTGACCATTAATCTCCGTCCATGCGTAACAGAATGCGTTATTCGGAGATGCTGCTTCATAAATTGTGAGATTATATGCGCATAATTTTAGTGAGTAATACATTTGGGACACACCTGATGAAGGTATTTGAAAAATGCTCTGTAAGTCAAAGGTGACGCTAAGAAAAGTTTTATCTTCAATTGCTCTAATTTTGTCAGCATCTTTTGCGGCATTGGCTTCATTCCTTCGTCTTAGATGTTCTTTGTAATCATCTTCAGTGATAGAGTGATTTTTAAATTGTGAAAAAATTTCTCATTGATCTTTTTTGGGAGTGAGGAATGCCATGTTGTAATTATTACAGAATGTTCTCCGATATGTTATTTCAGAAACATGTTTCTCTTTCCTTTCCTGACATTGTTCCACATATAGTTGATAAATTTTGCTTATAGATAAGTTTGGATCCAAGTATAATCTCTTGCTGCTTTTTCGACAATAATGAGACTCCATAGTTGGAAAGCTTTCAATATGAGCTTTAACTTATTGTAACATTATTTCTGGAGTTTTATTAATTGGAGTCTTCTTACCCCTTTTATCGGGCAAATCAAATACTCCATTTTCATTAATACCTTTTAAAGCATGATCTACTGGGCCATGGCTGATACATAAAGTTCTCAAAAAAAGTTTTTGCATACCTGAAAAGTTTCTCCGTCCTTTTTAAGATGGTATTTACGGCTAGATTTTTTTCTGACACCTGCACCGATACGAACTCTGTGAACTTTAGGCAAAGAATTAAAAACACATGACAAAATAAAATCTTTTTTTCGTAAGTAGTCAAGCTTCCAATAATATGAACAAATAGAGCTTCTTTGTGCTTGTGTAAATTTTGAAGAACATCTAAATTTACATTCGGTACAATTTACATCTTTTGGAGCTTTTGCTGGACTTATTTTCTTTTTACTAATGTATGGCATGCACGACTTTCCTTTCTCCTTAGTTATATTTCTCTTCCAAGTTTCTGCCTCGATTTTGTCCAACGACGTCTTATTTTTGGTAAAGGCTCATCACTATCCAAACTTTCTTCGTTTTCCGGAACATATTCGTGGCCACTATCAGACTCATTTTCAGTTTCACGGCCATCTGCATTCTCATTTTCGTCTATTTGAACACCACTTGTTGATGGAAGACCGTTACCTGCATCTTCTAGACTGTTATGGTGAAAATTCAGATGTTTCAAATAAATTAAACAAAAAGACGAACGAAATAAAAAAAAACCCAAGCAAAACAACTGGAAAACGCCAAAAATTATTTCTAAATTTTACGAGGCAAATAAATATCAAATTAAATTTTTTTACAGTAAAACTATTAAAACGGTGTACTCCAGATACTTTCCACTTTAAGCGTTCCCAACAACCCGTAACTGAGTTATGTGTAAAAAAATACCACCCTTCCTCGCACCCCGTCCCCCATTGTATAAGAACATATTCGTAAAACAAGTACTTAAAGTATTAAAGTGGCATAGATTTCGTAAAATATAACTTCACTTTTTTAAATATTATAATAATATAAAAATAGTACTTACTGTCTGCAGTCACATGTTCTTAATCTTTGGCACATAACGACACTAACAACTTTCCTCTACTACCCATTCTAGTTCTAATTTTCTATTTGTATAAAAAAAAACCAAAAACAAACCACACTATCTGACTAACTACACAGTAAATAAATTGCCGGATAGGGTATGATGACAGCAAGAAATGACCAAGTCGATTTGATCATTTTCAGTAACATCAGAAATTTGTCTTTTCGCTGACATTAAAAAGTGTCCAAGTCGACTTGAGCAGTTTTGCTTGTATTAAGTGGTGCTTTATCTTGAATGGTCATTATAAGCAGGTATATATTTCAACAGTCTTAATCAGTATGACGGTCAATTTTTCTAGTAACGTTAAATAACTTTAGTAATGACTTGGTCACATTATCTCAAATCTTGCAAATATCGACTTGGTCACTTTTTGCAGTAAGCCCACGATATGTATATGTATATATATATATATATATATATATAGCCCAGGTGGACTAAACTAATGTTATTAAATATGATTTGAAGGAAACAACTACTCAGCGGGCAAATACCCCGACCTGCATTGAATTACACCTTCAAATCATGATAGATGGAAAGCCAATATCACTTGTCAATTCCCTAACCAGACATAGATCGATTTCGAACTTATTTTGTTCTCTTCAGTATGCCATAGGTTATGGAACAGACAAATGATAGTGGCCAACCCTAGTTATATACTTTAACTAAGGTGAAGTGAATAGTGGTGAGAGGTAAGAAACTTCTCGTATGGTCTGAATGCTACTATCCGACCGATATCCTAGATGTCTCTGTGGCGGATAGCGACTTGCATCACAGCAAGTACCGAGAGCGGCGACACCCCTAGCCCAGGTGGACTAAACTAATGTTATTAAATATGATTTGAAGGAAACAACTACTCAGCGGGCAAATACCCCGACCTGCATTGAATTACACCTTCAAATCATGATAGATAGAAAGCCAATATCACTTGTCAATTCCTAACCAGACATAGATCGATTTCGAACTTATTTGTTCTCTTCAGTATGCCATAGGTTATAGAACAGACAAATGATAGTGGCCAACCTGCTAGTTATATACTAACTAAGGTGAAGTGAATAGTAGTGAGAGGTATGAAACTTCTCATATGGTCTGAATGCTACTATCCGACCGACATCCTAGATGTCTCTGTGGCGGATAGCGACTTGCACCTGCTAGTTATATACTAACTAAGGTGAAGTATATAACTAGCAGGTTGGCCACTATCATTTGTCTGTTCCATAACCTATGGCATACTGAAGAGAACAAATAAGTTCGAAATCGATCTATGTCTGGTTAGGAATTGACAAGTGATATTGGCTTTCCATCTATCATGATTTGAAGGTGTAATTCAATGCAGGTCCGGGTATTTTGCCCGCTGAGTAGTTGTTTCCTTCAAATTATATTTAATAACATTAGTTTAGTCCACCTGGGCTAGGGGTCGCCGCTCTCGGTACTTGCTGTGATGCAAGTCGCTATCCGCCACAGAGACATCTAGGATGTCGGTCGGATAGTAGCATTCAGACCATATGAGAAGTTTCATACCTCTCACCACTATTCACATATATATATATATATATATATATATATATATATATATATATATATATATATATATATATATATATATATATATATATATATATATATATATATATATATATATATATACATATATATATTTATATATATATATATATATATATATATATATATATATATATATATATATATATATATATATATATATATATATATATATATATATATATATATATATATATATACATATACATATATAGGGTGTCCCATGTTATCTCTAAACCATTGCTAATTTTTGTTATTTTTGAAGTTACGAAGTCGATTTAATTAGTAAACTAGTGGAATTATTTCTGCTGATTATAATGGTGAAATCACAAAAGCAATTGAATGCAGCATTTTCGAATTACTTGCAAAAACATGATTTTTTAAATGGAAGACCCAATATATTTTCTGGTATTTCGAAAGAATATTAAATTCTCTACAAAAATATTCTAACACACTACACTTCTAAAGTTGGATACAAAAAAGTTACAAGCCTTTAAATTATTCTTCACATAAAGGGAACTAGAGCCGCAATCACATTGTCCTTGTAAACAGAAAAAAAAAACAGTATGTCTGGCTATCTTTATTACACAACTACTTTTATCTTTAACATTATAAAATGAAAATGTCTAGATATGATGAAACTAGTTTTATAATACGCAAAATAAAATAGTAAAAGTAGATGAAATAACAGTAGGTATTTTTAAAATTAATTATTTGTTTTTAATAAGAATGTTCACAAACTAACCTCAACAACAATAAGGTACTTAATTTATTAAAGCTTCAAAAAATGTTGCCTTCCTGTTTAATATATTTTTGTCCCCTTTTTTTGTACACTTTGTGTAGCTTTTTAAATGTTTTGAAAATTAATAATATCAGAAATTAGTTTTAAATTTGTATTTTTTTTATTTTTAACAAGAAGAAATGATAATCAATTATATGAA
>JANEYF010001058.1:42500-133924 GCA_029963845.1 Rhamnusium bicolor
GACTTAAAGAAAAGAGAAAAGAAGCGAGACGTAAATTGGTTTATTGGTTTTTTCCCCCCAAAAAAATGATACGTATTTGAAACGATAATCAAGTTGCAATGGAATATACATCATCAATCAAAGCCAAAACAGAAAAAATTCCACCACAATGATGAAACTGTCTTTTGATAATGGTAATGGTAATGGGAATGAAAACGGTAATGGTAATAATAATGCTAATGGCAATGATAATAGTAATGGTAATGATACTGGTAATGGTAATGGTGGGGGAGGCTAACGCCTGGCAAATAGGCCGCTAGCCTAGCTTTCACAACAGATGTATACCATCTGTTCCATAATGTTCCTTACATCACTCTTATCTGTCACCACTAGAATGCTGTAGACCTCTGCCTAGTAGACCGTGTTGTACGATCCTAGAGCAAAACTCTCCTTCGCTCCTCTACGTTCTAGATATATTGCTGTTCCAGAAGATAGTTTTGGTGAGATTGACTGAGAGACCTGTTTCGCCACACCATGTTTCTATTATTTTACAGGCTATCTGTATTCGACTTTTGTCTAACATTATACATTAAACTGTTTAGTGACGTGAAAAGGCAAATTAAAACAGAAAAATCCTTTGAAATAAATAGCTGCAAGCAGCTAGGTATTAATTTATTTACAAATAAAACCTACACATACAATGAAAACATGTTAAAAAACAATTTTATCCAGATATTTTGTAATGAAAGTAGTTAAGAGTGCACTGATTTTCAGATTTCTAGATGAAGATTATTTCACTTCTTTCTTCCAGAGTATAAAATATAAATAAATAGTCTAAACTGAAAAATGCTCCAAGAGTTTTTAACTCTTAATTTTCAATAGATGTCCCTCGCGTTTCTGGATTTGTTCATTCAGATATTTTTAATTTAAAGAAAATAAGAAATATTGAGAATCATGATCTTAAAGAGTATTGTAAATTTTATCATACTGTTTGAGTACCGCTAGCAATTGAAACATATTTTGACATTTTAAGACGAAAGTTGTAATCTTACAACGGCCGAACTGTTTCAGATTTAATTTAATTAGTAGTGGCCAACTTTGTTTATCCGTCGTAATTTAAAACACTTGTATCGTATCTTTCTGTCATTTTTAGTTTCTGTGTTAGAAGCTTTCCAAATCAATACGGCTTATGCTACAAGAAATTTTTATAACGAAATTGGATCATACAGATGATAAGATTTATTTTGCAAAATCGCCGACTTCGTAAAGGATTTATTTCTGTCTTGACTGGTCTATCCATTTGCCCTGGAGCTTTACAACACCCAACATCTCATTTTGTCTACCAAAAATCTTGACCTTGATTGGAAGCGGAGTTAGGAAGTCCTTGGGGGTGTAATACGTCTGTTCGTCGTGGAGTCCACTCAATAAAAAATATTTCTTAAAAATAAGTCCTAGAAAAAATTTATATATTATCATCCTACATCATGTAGTGTTAAATTTAACTTGATATCCGCATGGTAGTTGCAGGGATAGCGACGTGCTCTTCCACCCAGACGAGCTGGGTTCGAAACCGAGCACAACCAAGTGGTTTCTCGTTAATGTTATACATTCCAACTCGATGCTAACCTGAACTAAATTTCTCCTCGTTCTTTTTATCTGTTTAAAGCAAGACGAAAATATACTAGAACATCTAGGTAAGGACCCTACATTGATATTTAGCTAGTTGAATCTGCAAAGCAACCAAACATGGTTATCTGCGCGGAAACTTCCGCATCGTAGTTTAAATAATATATATTATGTAAAACCTTACATATGGCTGCAAGAGAAACTTCCCTTTTATGCGGTATTTGAACGTCCCCTAACAAAGAAGATGGACAGATGTAGATGACCATGCTTCGATTTAACTCGCGGGCTTATTGCTACAATATTCCAGCACTATAAATACAACTAACGCTTGCCCGCATATGCAGAAACTTCCGACATATGACAGGCAACTGCCTGTGTTTGAGGAGTGCGCGAATTCGTTCCGCTATCAGCAGGCTTAAACCAAGACGAACCGAACTACCCCGTAGTTTTTTATGTAGTGGTTGGCAGGCGTTAACCGCATTTACCGCACGCATAAGGTAGCTGTGGCCATAAATCATTAAACGATACTCGCTGGATGTCTGTCCCCGGACCCCCTGTCGCGAGACAAGGTCCATCGGTTAAAACATTCAGAGAGTCGAAGAAAGCTTATATGTTGCGTCATCGACATCTGGCCAAACTAATCTGCCAGCTGACCGCTCGAGATTCGCTCACAAGTAGTGAAATTTGATTAAGTTACCGACATTGCAGATTCAACTGATATCTATTTATTATGTACATTGTCTTATTTTGACCTAACTTGATTTGGAAAAATGAATGAAATTTCCAACTACTATTACTGATCCTATCTGAATTAAGATAGGCTGTACTAATCGTTAATGAAAAATGTATTGAAAAATGCATTATGACAGAAAAACCCTATCTGTAAATCATTTGGTACCACCAGTCAAATATTATTAAAAACCGCGAAACCCAAACATATAGAGTCCTACTTTGAGTAACGTTGCCATTTCACTCGTAATAAAGACATTGAATTAGTTTAATGAATTTTAGTGAGCTCGAGTACGTAGAAAATGACAGCGCAGTATAAAAATTATTCAAATGCCATCCTTACCAGTTCTGGTATATACGAAGAGTTCCACGGGACACACTACCCCGGGATCTTGAGTAAACTCAGAGTTACCCGTCCCCATGGCAGTGGCCGCGTCGGCGGCTATCGCACGCTAATGAAGCGCGGCTCACAATGCTGGTGGCTAGATATACCTTCGAGACAGGGCTACTCTCTTATTTTCCGATTCCGAGGAACCAAAGCGTAAAGCTTGGGGCTGTCAGAGAGTTGACCTGGAGCACAACTATATCATAGAGAGTCGTACAATCTCTTCGTACCCAATTCAGTAGAACCAAAGCGTAAAGCTTGGGGTTGTCAGAGATGTTGCACGACTCTGCCACGTAGAGCTGAACAATCTCTTCGCACCCGATTCCGTAGAACCATAGCGTATAGCTTGGGGTTGTCAGAGATGTGACCTAGATCATATGAAATCTCGCGTATTTATATGATTTTCCGTGAGTGAGTTCGTTGTCCAAGCCTGCAAGTTCGACAGAGATAGCCAAACGCTAATTTGTACTTTCCCAACGAAATTATATCTCAAGATGATTTAAGTGAAAAGTGATTTAATGACTATGTTTATTAGCCTTTGACCATATTTTTAGTAAAGCTCTACAACCCTACGTGTTCATATTGATTTGTTTATGTTATCGGTTCTCGGCTGGAGAATACTTTGAGATTTTATACTGTTTTGTCAACGTTTTAAAATATTAAATTAATACTGTGTGTTCTTTTACTTATCTGAATAATTTGGACTCTATAGTGTGAATGCATACGTTTTATGCCAAAATTCCAAGAGAATGATTTAACCCTTTTACGCAATAGTTAATTTGGAATGTATTGATATAAATGCTTAGAAATAATTTAGTTTTATGTAAAAATTATAGAAAATTTATCCACGATGAAGCAGCCCAGGGCTGGGTTGCTTCACATCTAATAACCTTGTACCAAATTCCATCCAAATCAGTTCATAAATAAAAGAGTATAAGCATGGCCCTAGTCTCTGTCACCCAGCGGTATACCTACATAAAGCAATTTTTTAAAATACATTTTCTCAAAGTTTGAGCAATGTTATTTTAACAAAATAATTTTTTAAATATGAATTAGCATTAAGTGATATTCCAATATTACTCTTCCTTAATTTCCATTAATGATTTAAAAAATGAGTAGACTATAAACAGTAAGTAACTAAACATACTCTATCAGCGCTATGTCCGTTCTTAAGCGAAAATTTTTTTGGTAGGAATGTAAACAATTTCTGTCAGCTGGCCTAATTACTCGAGAAGTTGTAAAAACAAAGATAAAAACATTTCTAATTGTTGGCAATATTTAAGTCTACAGAAAAAAAATTACAACGTTCAAGTAAAGTGCAAAGAAACTTTAATTAAAAATCTGCAAAAGTTAAAGTTAACGAAAGTAATCTTCTTTTTTAGCCAGAAAGTTTAGAAGGATGGACTTTCTAGATTTAACCCGTACCTAGTAACATGATCAATGAGAGTACAATTATTAGTTCACATCGTTTTACAATCTACAGAGGCGCGACGGAAAATTGTATCAATACAAACTTTTAAATAAAAATATAAATCTAAATTTGGCAATATAGAATTTTTTAGTACAGTTTTAATCTGACATAATCAAAATAAACAGTTCTAAAAAATACCTTTTTGTTATTGAAATACGTTTTTGTTGATCATATCTTAAGAATAATAAAGAAATAATTTGACTTATTTAGCAAAAAAAATGAGAGACCAATTTCATGTGTTCAAAAAATGTCACTTAACATCAGTTATTTATACTTGATAACCATATTATTTTTACTTTTTATATCCTTACCTAAAAAGTACTAAATATAAACTTCGAACAATTTTAAATATAGATTTTAAAAATTTTTACATTAAAAGGTCTTATTTCGTTACGACCGTCGTTGGTCGCTATCATCGATCATCGATGACAGCCGCTGATGTGAGCGGTGTGTGTATGGTTTCATTAAAAATACGATTTACCGCTTCATTTGTACCCATATCATCTCAGTCCATCAGTGTGCTAGAGACAGTTAATAAGCATAGTGCTCTTTTTTACAAACATCTGTAATTACCTCAACAAACTATGATATTTAGATAAAAAGTTAACAAAATATGTAACATAATAAATAGCCCGAATATAATTTTTGTAACTCAAGACGGTTCGAATTTACTGGCAAATAACTATAATGTATTTACCCCTTAAGGGCATCTGTTATTAAAAGTTCGTACTGTCTGTAAATGCATGAGCCATGTTGAAAACAAAAGATACGTGTTCAACGCGACTGATGATGGCTAAGACTACTTCATAAGCACACAAGCAATCGAAAGTTACTGTCGATGATCGTGTTCAACAGTTGACACGCTTGAACCAACCCACTTTTGTTATAAGCTGGTAGGAGCAATACTACGCGTTCGTCCGTAACCGATAAACGTGGCCGACGACGATCGCAAGGAAACCAGATTTTTAGACTCTGGCATGGTTTCTTAAAGTTTCAGTATATTTTTTGTGTCGTTGGTTATATTATTTTAGTTGATCCTAAATATATTTATACAAATTGTTTCAACAAATGGGTCAGTGTCCGTCCTGTTTTTTATGTCATTCCATTAATGGCATTACTAAACTTAAAAAAATAACTGAAATTAACAACGCAAAAAATCAATTTTTAGTTAGGACAATAGAAAGTAAATCAACTTTACTAGTATATTCACTTTGTTCCTTTAACCCCATATTCATTATTTTTACGACGACCGATATTTTCGCTACTAGGGCCTTTTAATTCACCAATGATAGAAGTTGCACCAATAAGACAACATACCTGAAAGATGGCTACGAACTTTTTCTATATCGAAGAGTAGAGATTCTCTATTTACTTAATGTTATCTAATAGACAAGGGACTAATTGCTTTATCACTCCCTTCAAGATGTATATGTTACCAAACACAACCCAATTAGGCTAAAATAAAAGAGAAATTATACAGAGAAAATAAAAAAAGGACATAAATTTAACAAATGGACTGTATTAGGTGTCCATACAAGACGACCTACAAGACGGACGCACTTGCCATCACGGACCTACAAGTAATATTACTGAGGATGACGGTTTCACCCACTCAGTTTACTTTGTTTATTCTTTGTGCGCTTTTTTTATAATACAGAATTTGTCACAAATGGCGCTGAGGTTTATTTAACAAATTTGTTTTAAATATTATAAGGACGGCGGCTTAATACCCAAAGAATGTGAGAAAAACATTATGCCATAAATAAATAACTATAGACAATATGTGTAACTTTCGTGAGTTAGGTTAATGACATTTCAATGACATTTTCCACATATTGCATTTCATATAATAAAGATGAAAATAAATCTATCCTGTAAACTACAAACAAATTATAAAAACAAAAAATTGTTTTCTCTGTAATACCTCCAATATTTCAAGAAAATAATGATATATGACAGAAGTTCATACAATTGATTTTGCATCTAGTCCTAATATTATACAAATATATTATTTTAGTGAGCCTTGAAGATGTTTAAAAAATAAAACGAAACGTGGGCCTCTTAACTGACCGGTTTCTGGATTCATGCTTTTCACTAGAATCTACAATGTTTATTACAGTAGCAATTTTGTTACAAGTTATGCTATAAGTCCAAAATACACTTACCCATGCAGTCAAGTATTCTTGGCACCATTAAATGTTTCCGTCAATACATCATAATACAAAACCCATTTATAACATAACACGGTGACCAGTCCGCAAGTAAAATAATTAACATTAAGAAATAATTATTTAATAAGATATATTGACGCAATTATTTTGTTTCTGTAAAAAAAGTATCCTGGAGAAGATTAACACCGTTTTAATCATCTCCACATGATGCCAACTTCGTTGGTGGAACGCGCGTCGAGAGCAGTATATAGTGTATTGGTGTTTTATGGAAAATCGTGTCAATGTTAAAAAAAGTAATTCACTGAGTTTAATAAATTACAAATTTTCTTTCTCCAGTCAATTATTTAATTTAAATATAAACAATAATTATATTGATCTCGTAGGCAGTAACTACTGAAATGAAAAAAGCTGTAACAATCTAAAACATGTATTTACCTAATCTTTGATATTAGCAATAATAATTTACATAAGGAATTAAATATTTTCATGTACTGGTATTAAGTTTTGACTAAAACTAAACAACTGAGTGGAAACGGAAAAATCTGCAAATAAATTGATTTATACAAGTGTGGTAAGTTGTGTGTTAGAGGAGTCCCTATAAGCAAAACTAACTGGATATGAAAGCCATACTAGAAATTACTTACGAACATAAAAATATATAGGTTAATTTAATCGTACACAAGATTTGTTTATAAAGAGATACAACCTAGCGTCGTTCAAATAAGTTTAAAACCATCAAGGGTGTCTCAAGGTTCAGTAATAGGGCAATAAATTTAAGACATAACTTTTGCAACTCTGTGATAATTATTTGCTTATGCAAATGACCTAACGAATTATTGTCCAGCATTATACTACTGACGTCTTGAATACATACAAACATTTACTGCGAAATCTTAAAATTACGTACAACTGATACAACTAAAACGATAGTACCCTTGACGATAAAAAATTCTACATATTTTCTACACTTTCCTCGCAAAATGGAATCAGTTATTTGTCCATAGACTATCGATTATCACATATGTCTCCAGTTTCTTGTTGCAGAAATCATAAAGTGTTTAATATTTCATAATTCTAGAGAATTCCAAACAAGGAATGTGCTGTACTGTTTTACTGCTATGTACATTCATTATTTAGATACTGTGTAATTATTATATGGTTCTTAAACATGGAACACACTTGCTTAAATTTTCTTCAAAACATGCATAGAGAACGTATCTGAAAAATGAGCCTTTTTAGAATAAAAGAATATTATCCACCGACAGGAGCAGTGTTTTATAAGTCATGTCTAGAGTAGATAGCACACGCAGATTTACTAATTCTATCATTGTCTTAACTACAATTGTAAATTTGATAATGTGTTTTGATCTCGCTTGATTTCTAGGCAGAAAAATACATTTGACCTGCCTATCACTCGAACTTGCTTCCTAAAGAAAATAATATACTATCCTCTACCAAGTGTCTCATTCTGTTAACCAGCATACCATCTTTTAAAAACCTTTAATTTGATGTTGAGGTGACAGAGATTACGCAGTACATGCGCCGCTGTGGATCTAGAAAGGTAGCGGTAGAATTGCTCAAATTGCATTTCTGTTCATGGGATACATCCAACAATGAGGAAGACGATATAACGATGGTAATTGTAAGCTAAAGTAAGTATAGAAACGACCAAACCCTCCATCAATCGAGAACTGTGTGGGTCGTGCTTTCTTGACCGTTTATATCCTTACCTTATACTTACAATTATTGTGGCATTGTGGTGTCTTCTTCGCGCTTACTGTCCAAGCAAGACCAAAACGAAAATATGCTCAATTTGTATATACATACAATATTTATCTATTTTAAAACTGTTCATTTGTTAACTTTCCTGAATTTTTTAATGTTGCTTTCATTTTCTTTTTTATCATTTTTCACATTTATTATCAATACCATATTTTGTAAATGGCTTCTACCGTTGTGTTGGTTATATAAAAATTCAATTCAAATTAAATCAAATTAAAAAAAAACTAAAATTAAAACAGAACAAAGGACAATTTAGAAGAAAGCATTTGGCATCGTAAAAATAATTGAACATGAACTTTTTCAGAATTTGATGGAAAAATAAATATTGTCAAATTTTATTAACTGACATGTTGATTATTGCGATTTGTATTTTTGTTAGTTGTGATTGAAATGAGCTGCAATCACTAACCCAAAGCATCCTAAAGAACCAGATATAAAAACATACTTTGTCCTTCAAACGATCACATCGTAGTTTAATAACTGTAACATCTTTTATAATTGGTGTATTACCTTATGTTATTATAAACTTTCACTGTAAATGTATTTAATTTAAATTTAAAAAACTACAATGATGTTTTACAGCAAAGAGGAACATTCTGCCATCGATATTACAGTTTTAACCCTGTCACATATATTTTATTATTTTCTTACTCATTTTATTATAAGACAGAATAGGTTATTAATAATCTGTAGAATTCACATTTCCCTACCCAAAGATAATAGTATCAATTATTGTCTAGTAAACACCTGATAAATATAAATACGCACGCCTCTGTTTGGAACTAATTTGAAGTTAGAAGGTAATGCACAGATATAAATTCTGGACCGGATTGAAGTTGGATGCTGGAATTTAGAGCAAGACGTTACTTGACAGGAGCTACTAATTGCTGCAATCTTGAGGCACAAACCTAATCAGGATAGAGGAAGAACTAATTGACCAAAGCTGTTAAAACTCCATCAATAATCGATAATATCGTTACCCAAAAAGTACGGAATGGCTTCGTTATGTTTTCGCTGAGATTTATTTTTTTCGCTCGAAAGTCGTCTTATTAAATAGTATTGGAAGAAGTCACGTAGACGTTGCCCTGACAACGGGAGGAAAAGTGCCATTACTATGCACTAAATTTTAAGCAGCTACATAAATTGAATGTGTAAAAACATTAACAATTTGATAACAGTTGCATATGAAAAATATAATGCAATTTAAGATTATAAGAACTGTTAAAAACAAAATTTGTATTTTTATGTTGTATAAAAATTCAATTTAATACTTATATTTTTGTCCTGAAACTTTTCTTCATATATGTTATATTCTGAAATTTAGATTAGGTTAGGTTCGTGAGTGACTGTACTGATTTTTTAAATAAGACTGTATTATTGTTGTAATGTAAAATTAATACCTATGCTGTCGTCTCGCTTAAGGCCTTGAACGTTTTCAAGGGAACATTTTTTACATTATAAAAACATGTAAGGAAATTTTAATTCATTTACGATACATATATATATATATATATATATATATATATATATATATATATATATATATATATATATATATATATATATATATATATATATATATATATATATATATATATATATATATGTATATATATATATATATATATATATATATATATATATATATATATATATATATATATATATATATATATATATATATATATATATATATATATATATATATATACAGGCCAAACCCACATCAAGTGGCTGAAACAAAATCAGTATACGCTTATAAATTGTCTGCTGAGAGTCGCAACTAATCAGCAACTTATTCATGAAAAATCCACGATCAAAAAAAATTTTAACAAAACGAATCGATAACTACAAACTAGGCAGAACTCAAAATTATGTCTAATTTTATTTCGTCTGGTATTTTGATATCAATCAATCTAATACAAAATTAATTCTAAACTAGGAAAATGATAGCCGTTTCAACGTCTTACCAACAGTTAAAGACTACTCGCTAAATGTGTGAAATGATCAAAACAGCGAAATCAGCAAATCAACGGTTGACGCCGGTACGCAAAATATTTTAACAACAGTTAAAAAAGTACTTATAAATGTGTAAAATAGTCAAAAACAGTGAAATTAGTAAAACGACGCTTGGCGTCGGTACGTAAAATATTTTAACAATAGTTAAAAAGTAATTATTAATGTATAAAATAATCTAAAAGTGAAAGTAGCAAAACGACGCTTGGCGTCGATAGTCACCTTCTTGTGTCATTAACATAATAAAAGGTAGGTGGTTTCACTAAAAGAAGAGTTTTTTTCATGTTAAAATATTTTGCATATAGAAGACTACCGACTCCAAGCATCGTTTTGCTAATTTCACCTTTAGACTATTTTACACATTAATAATTACTTTTTTAACTGTTGTTAAAATATTTTACGTACCGACACCAAGCGTCGTTTTGCTAATTTCACTGTTTTTGACTATTTTACACATTTGTAAGTACTTTTTTAACTGTTCTTAAAATATTTTGCGTACTGACGTCAAGCGTCGATTTGCTGATTTCCCTGTTTTGATCATTTCACACATTTAGCGAGTACTTTTTAACTGTTGGTAAGGCGTTCAAAAGGCTATCATTTTTCTGGTATAGAATTAATTTTGTATTAGATTGATTGAGATCAAAATGCCAGTCGAAATAAAATTAGATGAAATTTTGAAATCTGCCTCGTTTGTAGTTATCTACTCGTTTTGTTAAAATTTTTTTTGATCGTGGATTTTGTCATGAATAAGTTGCTGATTAGTTGCTCAGTCGACAATTTATAAACGTATACTGATTTTATTTCAGCCACTTGATGTGGGGTTTAGCCTGTAAAATTGTCATTTTTCAATTTTCGTTTGTTGTGTTGGTGTTTGGTCCAGATTTTAGGGAAATTGATAATCTCGGTAGGAGGCTTTATGTGCTGAACAACTTCTAATCATTGACTGTTTGAGAACAATATCTCAGATAAGTTGGTAATTATGCGATTGACATTTTAGGTTCTTTGATATTTGCGATGTTTACGGTTAAGTAATATTATGTTTGCGTTATTTGCGTACTAATGTTGATCACGTCTTATTTGAGTGTGGTTTTACATGTTGTTGGTTATGTACTTGAATTGATATCAACTGTTTTGTGTGTAGTTTACTTACAGATTTTGAGAGTTTGAGACAATGTTGAGATAATGCTGTGAAATTATCTAGGTTTTATCTAAGATTGATATTTACAGTTTGACATTTGGTTACGATTGTAATTGTAATTTACTGTTTGATGTGTATGTGACTACTGTTGTGTGTGTGCTTAGATTCCGTTGTATATTAAAGATCTGAAAGCACATCCTCCGGATTCAGACTAGTTTCTTTTGATTGTGAAACCTGATGAAGTAACTGTAAGATATTGTTTGTAGATATAGGTTTTTTGTGTGCCCCTTTTTTGTAAATAAGTAAAGGGGTATTCTATAGTGTTAAGGTTTGACTTATTTGGTGGCTGGAACCCACCAATTAAGTTCTTTTCTTTTCCTTTATAAGGGGTTCGTTATACTCTGTGATGGGGGTCGTGAGAATACCATCACCATGGGATTGTCCTATGTGGGGTAAAAGTCCCCAATAAGGCCACTTTCTTCTTTTTGGTTATTGATGCTTAGAGGGACTATGATCTCGCTAGGAGCGATTACATTTCACCTTTAATGTAGACTAGACGGCAGAGAGTCTAGTGTTGGACTGGGGATCAGCTTGGCTTGGGTTTGAGTTTTGGTTAATTTGGTTGAGGCCGTTTAACACCATGTCAAGCCCCTCGGTGTAATACACTGTTGTAATTGCTGATAGGTTGCCAGGCGGAAGGGTGACTGATCACTCTGGCGGATTGGAGAAGAGTCCCGCAAGTTTTTGGGTTGCAAGTGGAATGATTATGAGATGAGTCATCCTCCAGCATTTTAAGCCTCTTTCTTAGTTATTAGTTAGGTAGGTTTTAGTGTTAAGTTACTTGTAGGGTACTGTTAGGACGATGTACCTCCTATGCTTGTGAGGCCCAGTGTTTTTTTTCGTTTTGAAATTCTGCCAGATGGAAATCATGCAACGGGTTACATATTATCTAGCCATTGCTCAAAGGTAGAGTTGACCTTTCTATTTATTTTTGATTATTTAATCACACGGTTACTAACTGAGAAGTGCAAACAACAAAGTATAGCCAGTAACTAAACAATTGGAATCCATAAGGGACAACTTTCTATGTAATGGTAATATTACCACATGGTAACCATTTTACATTTCCAATAAACTTATACCAACAATTAGGTAAATTTTCAGTATGTATGTAATATTTAAAACTTATTTAATGTTAATGGCAGTAATGATTCTGAACTAATTAAATGCAAAATGGAGTATTACGTGCAGTGTAGTGCCTTGTTTTAAACAATATGATATCAATTTTTTTATTTGATTTTTAGTAAGGTTTCTTATTCTAGCGCTGAAGTCGATTGAATTTACAAAATCATCTTTATTAATATTTTTTTATTGGAAGACAGTGTTAAATAATTTTATTTTCTTGTACCTAAATATCAATAAATATTAACAACACATTTTAAATATTACTGAAAAATCAAAATTGGATATAATTTGTTTGAAAATTGAAAAGCGAAAATTTTTTGGCGGAAACTGAAAAATGGTCCCTCCAGTGCTTTGAATGTTAACTAACACATAATTATTGATTTTAAATAGTGTGAATAAAATTTGGGTAAATAATAAAAATAATTCCTTAATCAAATAATTACTCCGAAAAGGTGATACTGCACACTCATTTTATTTACGTATATTTTGGATCAGACTTTACCAAATGTAATTTTTTGAGCTTTTATTTTGAAAACTTAATTTAAACTTGTTTTCAAACTTAAGATTTCTCATACATACAAACTTACCGAAATAGAGACTGGTCATAGAAAACTTACCTAAAAAAAAAATACAGATTAAAATTATTGAAGTTGAAACAACAAAATGAAAATGTTTAAGAAACACCAAATAAATTAAATAATTGTCCAAGTCCTCAAGGTGAACTAAAAATATTAAAATTTGTTTTGGTTATGTACTAATATTTTGATACTTGATTTAAAAGACACTAAACCTCCTCAAATTGGTAGATAAGCGGACCTACTCACATCACCATATTTCGACGTGAATTGACGACTTATTTTTGTATACCAAGAAGTTTTCTCTATTCATAGTCGATTGTTTCTTTATAAGGCTTACTTCTATTATTACATAAAATAAATACCTTTGATATTTTTTGATGAAATTTGATACAAAGGCATTTTGAGTGGCCCTGATAACGTACTCGTATCAGATTTAGAATAAAAATTGTTAATACGGTTTCTCGAATTTTGGGGGTAAAAAAATCGTATTAGGCCGTGTGTACCTGGAGGTATAGAAGATGGCAGTATGGTCAAAAAATGTAGATTTTAATGCTCTTAACAACAAAAAATAATTCGTTAGATTATAAAGATTTCATAGGCTTCTGTCCACCTTAACATGGACACACTGTCGTATCTTCAGGCGAAAGGGTATACTCTCCAACCTTCACTTCAATATGTCCAACTTTTCTCAAGAAAGCCAAGATAATATTATTATCAAATATTTGAATTTTAATAACGCTGTTAAAATATTTAAATCAAAAAACATAAGAAAATATATTATTGTAAACTGATAATCACTAAGAATCTAAAATATTTTCATTTTGGCTTTTGTCATTTATGTTTTAAAGCATAATATGCTATGTGAGAAGCCGTAAAATGCATCCTCTTAAAACTCTAGAGATAATTCAACTTTAAAGCTAAGTGGATCCTGGCGTTATTATGTACAAAAATAAAATTTGACATCACATTTATCCAGCCACCATGATGGAACTAGAAGTAATAAACTTCAAGCTACATTTAGGACGATACTTCATATTTTTTATTAATTTAGTGCACTTCTAACTGTACACTATTTAGCACAATATTTCACTCATTATTAATCCAGTTATTTAGAGCAAAATGAACAAGGTACATTGATTTTTTTATATTCTAAAGCAATTAACTGTTCTAGATACATTAAGATAGCAATTTTTAAAATATATGTCCATTAGTCTGTCTGATGTCTCATGATATTTGGAATGTGAAATTACTAGGTGTATATTAAACAGGATGTCAAGCGGGGACCTTACGTAATCATTTCAGAAACTATGGGAAGAAATTTTTGTCAAACTTCTTATTCAAAGTAAGCAGGGTATGATCTTTCCAATTAAAATATTTTGACAGTTCTGTCACTTTCGCTTATACAGGAAGTAGGTGTCTAATGTTGTTATTTTTAATGTAATAATAATAATGTAATATTGTAAGCTCCCGGTTGGATACCCTGTATATTTCATGAAATATCGACTTATTTCTCACTTGAGCAATATCGTTGAAAATGTAAGTGATAGTTAATTTATCACTAGAGTCAAGACGTAAGAATAAGTAACAGAGGCGTATTTAGGATTGCCGTATTATATATTTTACATAACTGTAATTAGACATATGATTATATTCAGCGATGTTAGTTTTCATATGTATATTGACTGTTTTTTTATATTTTATGGGGGAATAATTAGTAATTTTGTTGGTTTCCTTCCATCTACTTCCCTTAAGGCTTCCAGTTCTTCTACGTGTTTGTCAGAGACTAGAAGAGAATACCATAAAATCTCTCCTTACCTGTTATATCAGGCAAAAGTTTATCATCTCAATAAATAGTTAGCGGTACTTCAGGTATGTCAGAAATAAAATTAGATTTTAAATCTAGCAACATTTTAACGACTTTTCTAGCTTTTTGAGTTTTTCGATCATTAATTGCAAGATCTGTGACAATATGACTAAAAGTTTTTGCAGCTTCAAAAAGAATAGCTTCTATCACTGAAATTAGTATGATGCAAGTAGATTGGATGTTAATAGATTCTTCTGTCCTCTTCTCCTTCTATCTTCCTTAGTTACAGGAAAGCCGATATTTTGTTTGAGCAATTACGTGTTTAACACATAATAGCTAATAACAAACTGCAATGCTACGGAACGGGGTAGAGCTGAATAGTAAAACCCGTTTTGGTACTACCTATACATGTTAATGTATTTTATTTAGATTTTGTAGTAATTCACTTTTTATACAATTATAACAAATTACGCGAGGTCGAAGGTGACATATCAAAACTTTGAAAATAAGAAACGCCCTAAATACTTACGCCTAGAAGCGGAAATCAACCGAGAGATTATGAAGAAATTTTGCAACCAATACAATGGTTTGGATTATACATTGACAATATTTCCCACTTAAATTCATTATATTTCTATCTACCGAGAATTGAAATAAAATAGTTTGTGTTGTCTACATAAATTCCAAGAAAGATTGGCTTGGAAGAATTAGTTTTGCAGTTGCTGAAATTCAACATGAAAATTTTAATTTTAAATTTAGCGATGAACTTGTACTTCGAAACAGAATCTGTATGCAGCTGAAGAATTTGTGTTCAAACATTTACTGTGATAAATTTTCATAACGGAGGGCTTTTTGTAGGGTCAATGTTCCAAAAAATATTATTTCGTGGAGATAACTTCAACACCTTGTATTTTGACAATGGTTTTTAATTGGACACATGTTCATATAAACTTTCTTAAAAGAATTTGAAGCATCATCTCCTGAATTATTGATAAGTACTGTGGAAACTCCTTATATGTAAGGTATCTGTTAAATGCTTAAAAAAAATTGATGTATGATTTCTTACCTAAAAATAATGGTAATTGACAAAAAATATTGATATACAAAAATATTCCTGTTACAGCTCCTCAAAGTTGCAAAGGTAATAAAAAAAATACGCCAAAAAAATCAGGACGTGTTAATTTTTGGATCTACCCAGTCTTCATTTGATGCGACATGAAAAAAATTAAATCGATAAGGCTTGTTTAAGGCTTGCTTTATTGTTCTCTATCATTAATGTTTTCCAAATATGTATATAATAATTCAATATCATGAGGCCAAATTGCAAAAATATTGTCAATATACCAAATAACCGATTGTGTGCAAAACTTGTTATATAATTACTTTAAAAATTCTCTATAAATATATTGGAGATAATGTAGATCCCATAGCCATACCAAAATCATGTTGTTAAAAGTCATTATCTAATTCTAAATAAGTTCTCTTAATACAGACAGTAAAAAATTCTATTTTATTGTGTACACTAGATTTAGTTTATTACCAAAGAGTGGATTAATAATACTCAGTAAAAATTTGGCTAGATTTTGTATATGACTTAAAAAATTACAGCACTAATAAACGAGGGATCTTACTCAAAATTAAATAAAGATTCAAAAAATTACCCTGAAAACTAAATTTACAGAACAACTTTTAAATATAAAAACGGTTACAACGATTTTGAGCACAGAAAGCTTGAACTTAATTATAGTAAACCTTCTCACTTTTTTGGCTTACCAAAAATGCATAAACCAAATATTCCTTTAAAACCAATTGTTATCAGTTCTACTAATTCTCCGTGGCATAATTTGGCAAAATGTTTTTTGAAAATTATTAATCCAGTTCCGTGCATACCGAATCATATATGAGAAATTTCTTGATAACAGATTTTATATGATAGCAATATTCATTCTAATAGTGAGTTTTAATGTAGTTAGTCTATTTACTAATATCGCAGTGGATAAAACTTTAGCAATACTTAAAAACAAATTACCAAATGGTAACTTGGAGAACTAACCCTCAGTGTAAACAGTATAATGAAATTATTGTCTATTTGTATTAAGAGAACTTACTTTTAATTAGATAATGAATTCTACCAGCAGGGTTTCCGTCTTGCTATATCGTCATTCATCTGAGTAAGTGGTGTAACTGATATTTATCATATTTTACAGTAGACCTAAAAAACAATATTTGATTACAATTCTGTTACACCGATGTAACGAATTTTTTAGCCACTTCAAAAAGTTTTCTTTAAATGTATATTTAAACAAAGTATTAAAAAAACTTAATACATGTGTTAAAAAAAATAAAGAAGCAGTTACATCCCTTTGTGTGATTATGGTGTTCAACTAAAATGTAGTTAGGTACGTCATAAAGTTGTAATAAGAATAATACATTAACAAATTTCATAAAACAAGAACTAAAAGACTCACTATAAACTTGACCAGCGACATCATAAATAGTAATAATAATAATAGTAATAATAGTAATAAATGAGTAAGTGCTGTACCCAGGCTACTCAGTCAAAATGGTCGTCCTTATTATCGGTGTACTCGGAGGGATAAAGCCTACGCTGCTCTCGGAACTGAAGATCATACCGGCCTGCCAAAAATCAGCTGAGTGGTTGGCAGGCCAAATGCAGAAGGCGGTCATTCTTGGTTCTCTCCGTCTGCTTAGGGCACACGATTCCGGAGCCTACAGTCACTAACCCTGCGGGATGTGGGGAGTGGCTGAGGTTAATATGCTGGCGCGACTCCCGTGAGGCGTCGGAGGCCACGGGAGGACTGTCCAGAGTCGGGCAAACCGAAAAAAAAAAATAAATAAATAAATAAATAAATAAAAAATGAGTAATATTATAACAAAACTTTTTGATTAGAATTAATAGTACCTGAATTATGTGTTAAAAGTAAATAAAAAAGAAAATAGAAAATTGAAATATTATTCACTATAAAACATTGGCAGATTACCTGCTTTAAAAAAAAACATTAACAATAACCCAGGATCACAGAAGTCACAATAGCTTTAGGATCTAATTATTATAAGATATTTATCATTTCACTTCCCGAATACGTAGATACTATAGGAGCATTTCCCGATATTAAATCTTGGTACTTCTTCTAGGCGTTTGTTTGCGGTCAGTATTTAAATTCTATGTCATATTGGGATATGTATTATAGATACAATTACGCAACTTAGTGAGATGAAAGAGCTGCCCAAACTAAACTTATAACCGATTGCTTAGTCCGTTTCCAACAAGTTATAGTTCAAATGTGTATTCCGTGTGCAGTCTAATTTTTTTTTTTTGAAATATCAGTTACGTTACCGGTTTTACCTCAATATCAAATCGATTAACCAAAATTAAGTATTTAAATGATTAATAATATATGATACACAAAAGTAATTAAAATAAGGTGGAATAATCATTGTTTGGAACAATTAATAATTTTGAGTTGGTGTGAATTTGGTGTTTTAAGGTGCTCCTTCTATAATTCATAGTCCTTGTATTCCATCCTTCTCCTTTTTATGGGTGGAGCAGCCAGGAGTGACAAAGACAGTGAAAAGATAGGTCATACTCCATAGTTATTAACTTTATCGAAAAAATACAGTCTGCTTAAAATCAACCCCACACCTCAATTTTGAGAATTTTGTCAGTTAGATTACTTAGTCAGATGAACGACGATATGATTTTCATTATCTTCAATATTAAGTAATATATTTATTTAGGAGTTACATTAATATTTCTTATTTTATTTTAGTTGTTAAAAAACACCCTTTCACCATTTCTTTGGCGTAAAGTCACGGGCGCAGAAGCTTATTATTCCATTATCATACGAGATAACTCTATTTCCTAGGTTATTTCATTCAACATAAAATAAACGTTTTTGCTTGGTTCTAATACGTGTATCAATGAACGAAAACTATGTGTTTTCGTTTTTGTATTTATCATAATTGGATGATTGGATATAAGCCCAGATTAATAATATAAAGATAAGTAACACCCATACGAGATACGCTGATTTTTATGACCGATACATAAACAACAATTTGCATGTTTACATATCAACGTATCCAACAAATCAGGGGCGGCCCCGGCTCCGTAATGCTTTTGTAAAACTTAATAGGTATACAAAAGTTGTTTGCTTGAGGAATGTATTTTTCAATGCTATTCTGCTGGTGCTGTTTTAGTCTTTGTTATTTTTAAGTGATTTTAAAATTTTGTGTTATTGGGTACTGATCAATAATCGATTTTTTGTTACTTATAAAGATTTATTTACTGAATATTTATTGAGAAACAATGACTGATAAATGTGTAGTGTGCAGCCAAAGAGAAAAACAACGGGGTTGTCTATTTTTTTACATGTAAGTAAACAAAATAAATCAGGGTCGGCATATTGCGTGAATGCGAAAGTGTGAAAGCACAAAAAATGACTAAAATTAATATTAACTTTACAAAAAATAAAAAACATTTGAATCAAGTCAATATAAACAAAAAATCCACATTTTATTAAAAAAAGATACTTATACAAAACTATTTATTTGAACTTGAATGGAAAGTTCATTCTTAAGGTTGCTCACAAATTATAAATGTTTTAAAGTCTGTTGATATTTTTTTAATTTAATTTTAAAGGTTGTTGTTATAAAATGTGTTTATTTTCAGATTTCCCGAGAATCTGGTGAGAAGAGAAAGTTGGCTGAAAGCATTCAAAATGGAAAATGCCAATAAGTGGCACTACGTGTGTTCAGAACACTTAAAAGAAGTAATTATACTATTAAATGATCTAATTTAAAAGTCTTGAAAATCACCACTGTTCTATTTTTCCGCTGGCAACATTATCACCAGGTTCGTCATATGTACTATCCAGGTTATTAGAGAATTATATTGAAAATTAATAATATTCTGAGTAGTCACTCATTTATACCGCATGAAATAATATCAAGTAGATACCTACAAAGCATCAACTGTTTTGTTGATATGTTACTTTTTATTGCAGTGATGTAGGTTTGTATATTTTAAAGAAATCTCACTTGTTTCAGCATTGAAAATTTAATTCCCTCGCCACCATTAGTACCCAAGATAGCGAGGTATGTTTAATTTAAATATGCAGTGTAGTGATAAAAAAAAGTGTTTGGTTCACTGCACGCTACATTTAAAGAACTTAAAAATACCTACAATTGGATGTACCGGACATGACCGTTGCAAAAAAAAAAATAAAAAAAGGACCAGGAGTGTTTAAAGTGGCGGGCCTTGTATATTTAAATTTAACATACCTTGCTATCTATCTTGGGTACTAATGGTGGCAAAGGAATTAAATTTTCAATGCTGAAACAAATGAGATTTCTTTGAAATATACAAACCTACATCACTGCAATAAAAGTAACATATCAACAAACATGCTTTTAGGTATCTACTTGATATTATTTCGTCGGTATAAATGAGTGTCTACTCAGAATATTATTAATTTTTCAATATAATTCTCTAATACCTGGATAAAAGTAACATATCAATATAACAGTTGATGCTCTGTAGGTACCTATCTACTTGATATTATTTCATCAGGTATGAATGACTGACTACATAGCATATTATTAATTTTCAATATAATTCTCTCATAACCTAGACAGTACGTGTGACGAAGTGGTGATAGTGTTGCCAGGGAAGAAATGGAACAGCATTGATTTTCTACACTTTTAATCCAGATCTTATAATATCATAAATTATAATAAATCACTTTTTTTGAAAGTATTGTGAATACATGTAGTGCCACTTACCGACATTTTCCATTTTGAGAGCTTTCAGCCAACGTTCTCTTCTCTCCAGATTCTCGGGAAATCTGAAAATAAACACATTTTTTAATAACAACCTTTAAAATGGAATTAAAAAAAAATCAATTGACTTTAAAACATCTACAGTTTGTGAGCAACTTTAGGAATGAAAAATCCGTTGAAGTTGAAATAAATATTTTTGTACAAGTATCTTTTTTGATAAAATGTGGATTTTTTTCTGTTCAAATGGAATCAAATGTTGTTGTTTTTATTTTTGTAAAGCTATCATTAATTATAGTCACTTTTTTGCCTTCACACTTTCGCATTATGCCGGCTCTGATTTGTTTTGTTTACTTACCTGTGAAAAGACAAAAAAAAAACCCGTAGTTTTCCTCTTTCGTCGCACACTACACACTTATTGGTCATTGTTTCTCAATAAATAAGCACTAAATAAATTTTTATAACTAAAATTCGATTATTAACCAGTACCAAATAACACAAAATTTTAAAATCACTTAAAAACATAGATTAAAATAACAGACGTCGTCTTACAAAATACAATTTGTCGTCAAGATGGTGATAGATCGGGCATCGATCGAGTTTCTTCGTGCTGCATTAATGATTATGACCAATAGAAATGAAACCAGTCATAATAGTTACGTACGTCTCGTAGATGAATCGGACAATTTTTTATGTTTTGTTACTCATCTTCTCGTATTATTAATCTGAGGAGGATATAAGCTTGTGTTTTCGTTTTTGTATTTCGCTTTGTAATGAGTAGTTTATAATCAATATTACAAAGCACTACGAACTGCTGCTGCGATCTTGTTTCCATAGTTACCAAAAGCAAATTAATACAAATTTCAACTGAAATGTCAATGTCTGTCAAAATGAAAAAATTTAGATAATGCTACATTTAATAATTGAATAGGTGGATAGATAAAGGTGTTATCGGACATTATTTCAAAAATTGAAGTATCCTATTCAATAAAAGTGTTGTGATGTTACAAATTGTCACTAATAATTCGTTACGTTTTTGACTAGATACTTAGATACCAAATGGATAAAGGAGCTAAGAAACAATATAACTCCGTGTCTCTGGTGATTAAAGTTTGGTAAAACGTTTTTTCGACAAATTAGCAATTTGCTATTTAACACCTTTATCCAATCACCCCTTCAAATATAACAATATAAGTCTAGTATTAACATAAACAATAAGTAATTATTTGAATGGTTTAAACATAATTTGTTTCAAGAAATAATCTTAACAAATACAGCTCGTTTAACTAATGATTATCGCAAATTCGTTCTCTTTATCGAAACAAATTATGTTGCTTTCAGAAAACCACACACGCGCTAAAACGCTCGTAAATCAAAAAAATTTAATTTTCGATAATCATTAATACATTTGTTGTATTACTTGCGATAATCAGGCTTAGAAGACTTATTCATGTGGTTGTACTACCAACAAAGAAAAAGAAAAATCTCAAATGGATAACCCAAGATAACCCATATGTAATTGTTTATTTTTTTTACTATTTTTCTTGGAAACGACTACTACAAAAACAATGAAAGCAAGACAAAATGCTTATTTCAATCCGCACTTGTCAATGATAAATTTATTTCCTTGTTTTTTAGAAGAAAAGAATTCGGGGAGTAGTAAGGCGACCCACTACTCTTAAACAAGCCTTCCGGTTTCCATTTTATTTCATATTGCATTAAATCGCGTAGATTTAAAAATTCTTACTAAGTTTAGTTACGATAACTTAACACACTCTGATTTAGCGAAGCCTTGTTTTTCTTTTACAATTTTGAAGATCTATTTATATGTATCTCATTTTTACGGAAGCATTTTTTGGATAACACCATTTTTGCCAAATCATTATGATCTTCACACCTTGACTTTGCACATAAAACAAGTAATACATTATTTTCATTTTCTTATCATTTCAGACAATTATTAATACCTGTTCAATAAATGTCATCTGAGGCTCTCTAGGCGTTTCAACTATTCTCTAGTTGTCATCTTTTGAAAGAATATGAAATCGTGAAGAACAAATCATTCCATTTTCAGATAAAAATTATTTATTGGAATAGCAAAACATTTTACCATTGATCTGGCAACTGAGATAGGTAAATGATGATTAAAAAATGTCGAACTTTCATAATTATTGACATATTTCACGGTATTTAAAACTGTCAGTATAAATTATATTATGGACATGCCAATAAAAATATTAGCTTATATGTGTCTGTTATACATATATAAATTAAACTTCATGGTTCACATAGAAATGGATGAGTAGTATTAACCATTTTTATTACAACAATAAATCTGGTTGATAAAATTTTAGAGCGCGTTTAATTTTTATGAATTGCTGCTGGAGAATAAATCAAAAAGTTATATTTCCACAACATTATTAACGAATGAGACGATATGTATGAATACTTTTTCAAAAATATCGTACCTGGTTGTTTGAAATTATCTAAAAAAAAACTTTTTCAAGCAGTATTTAATCAAACACAGCTACCACAGAAAAAGTTAGGGTCAAGGGAGGTAAATGTGAAACATGTAAAAATTAGGGTAAAAGTGAATCAAACTTGTAACTAATTGACAATTCAATTCACGGGAAACCTGCAAATGATATTTAATTTATCAGAAAATTATAGTAAATAAAAAAAAAAAATTTTTGTCCTTAAACTACATGTTTCGTTGCATAATGCAATATTTTAAATTGCGCTACAAAACCATAGTTGAAAATATTGTAGAATTATTTTTGTAGAGGTATTGCAATATTGTAATCCTGTATTGCAATATTAAAATACAAATAACTTCAAAACGATGGCTTCTATCGAAATTTAGTAAAAGCATCTTTTAATTAAAATTTTAACATTAGTGCCTTTTTCCGTTTTCAATGTTTAAAACAATTATAGCGAAAATTCTCCCTCATTCCCCTCCCCCTGTAACTACCATAATAATTCATGATATTTAGATAAAAATTTAACAAAACATGTAACTTTATGAAATTAATAAATGGTACAAATTTAATTTTTGCAACTTATGACATTTCGAATTTATTGGCAAATTAGTATGTTGTACTTACCCCCTTTAAGGGGGTTGTAGCTCTCTTGTGAATTGATTTAAGGCAAATATTTATATACAAAACTCAATTTATTTTATTTAGTTCTATCACACTATTGAATGAAGGTCTTAATTAGGATACACCCTGATGTGATTTACTCTATACCGAAAACATTTTCACATTTATCATATTTGTTTCACATATACATACATCGAATCACACATATTATTTCATTCCTGAAATTTCATACATCACCCTTTGTAAGAGTTTTTAAAACATCAGGACTTGGTCATCTTCATTTTTTTTTATACATTTTACATTTAGAAATGATTTTGCATGTATTGTCTTATTTATGTATCACTTGTCACACATTCATTTCTTGAATTATCTTCAAGTTTTTTCCATATAAGCTTTTGAAGAAATATTGTTTCTAATGCCCAAAATTTACTACTATATAAAACAGTCAATGTAAATATAAAAAGATGATTAATTTCATTAAGACACCTTGGAAGATTTATTTTCCTCATACACCAATGAAGCAAAATTCTATGATATATAAGATTACATTTTCTTTTTCAAAGCAAGATAGTGAATAAAATTAATAATAACTTCGATTTTGCACAGTAATACAATACATATTAAAATGTTTTTTATACTAAAAATCAGTTTCCTCAATCCTCAACCAAAGTTCAATATTTCTTTACCTCATTTATTTGAAGTATCCGACAAAAAGAAATCGGTAAAGGCATAAATATACAATTATTATTAAGTGAGCTAAATGTGAAGTACATGTATTTTTAAAATTTTGTATGATCAAGGAACTCTCTAGAATCTACTGGGCATGGTGAATAGATACGTTTTATAAGCAACCAAAATACCAACAAGCAGTAATTTGTCACTAGTATTTTTCCGTAATATACTTTATTTTGGCATAATTCTTCCATGAGATTTCCTACATTGGTACATACGAAGGCATTATACACTATCAGAGGAAATGCATTAAATTAAACCGATGAAATAGATGATAAATTTGCAGTATTAGAATATATACAATATTTATATGCATGTTAATATCTTTTAGCCTGCATATTTATTGACAATACATTTTGATACATTATTTTCCACCAAAACAGTTTAATTCATAACACTGACGTAGTTTTCTACGAAACACTAAAACACCATATACTGCACTCGACGCGCGCTTTGCCAACCAAGATGATCACTAATTAAAACTTTACTTTTAATCATCTCCAGATGATGTCAACTTAGTTGGCGAAACGAGCGTCGAGTGCAGGATATGGTGTTTTGATGTTTCGTGGAAAACTACGTCAGTGTTATTTTCGCATGAAAGGTTCCAACCTACTTCAGTTTAATTCATATTTTGTATTATCAATTTCTTCTCTATTTATTTACAGTAAAGATTGAGCGTGGAAGGGCATTAAATAATTTACTACAGTTTTCTATATGTTTAATGAGTATATAACAATTGTATAAATTATATTAATTATCAAGAAGATTAAGACACTGTCTAAACAAACCGCTATACAAATATTACGTAGAAATAAAACTAATGTATACAATTATATTAGTGGATTATATTATATTAAAAGATAATTTCGTTATACAGGAAAAATAATCTGCCAAATGTCAAATTTTTAGTAATGAAAACGCAAACTGACCAGAGTATGTGTTATCAAACATATGTAGACAAACTACTGGATATATATATTTATTTTTTTTTTGGGACTTACTACCACATGAGTAATTATTCTTCGTTGTCTAAAAAATAGAGTTAGTTACCCAGTATGTTACTGAAAAAATAAACCTCTGCGCTTGTAACTTTACGTCAAAATATTAGTCAGAGGGTGTTTTTGGCAACTAATATGAGACACGAAAATAATAATCCAATTCCCTAACGTTTCGGAAAACGAATCTGTTTACTTTTTCAAAGGTTTTTGTCTTTTTCTAGAATATGTCAAGCGTGAAACTTGACACATATATTATTTGTTTATGTAATATTCATAGATACTTATAAAGGTTGTAACAGGATCATGGTACATCCCCCTTTTCTCCTTTAGTTTTGAAGATTATTGATTGAAATTTGGGATATCCTATATACACAATAAGCGGCACTTTTTAACATACAAGTGGTTTTTTTCACTTCCGGTTCCGCCGGAAGTGACACTAACTTTCGATTTTTAAATAGAACATCTTGTATATTATTGCATTTTTGAATTCTGCATAGTTTTCTGAATCCAACGATACCAAATTAGTGACATTTCAAACGACAATATTTTTTATAATATAAAAGTTTTTAGACCGACTTTTTAATTTTTGGAAAATTTTTCTCAAAAAAAAGACCTTCCCCCAAAAAAAATTTTCCCCAATTTTTTTTTAAAACATTTTTGTTGTCTATTTAATTGTGCCATGACGGTTTCGATTCATTCTAAATGACCCGTGTAATGCTAGAAAAATCGAAATCCCATCAAAAATACTAAACTACGTGATATATGGCATGTGGAACCATATTGGTACCATGGTACCATTTATTAGTACTATTAATAAGGAATTTATTCATATGTCGTATTAAAATGTGTAACAAATACAAACAAAATTACAGCTAAAAGAAAATAAGAAAATACAATTCCTGTTATACCCGGTATATTAATTGTCAAAAAACACCCTCTAACTAATCTTTTGACGTAAAGTCACAAGTACAGAGGATCATTTTTCCAGTAACATACTAGATAACTAACCATATTTTTTAAATAACGAAGAGTTACACAGCCACACAAAAAAATTTTTCATCTGGGATAGACTATGGTCTATATGTTTTGGAGCTGCGTCGGGGTTTTACATCACGTCAGCTTCCTAATAAAAAACCCAATAATATAGTCTTTCACACTATTAAGATATAACCCTAAATAAAATAAAACCAAGCCTACCCGAAACCATAACAACCCTTAACAAACCAAACAAATAAATAACAGAAATAATTACATAACCTCTGATATAGCGACTTGTCAGGGCTAATGATCTCAAAAAACATTATCCTAACCATAACTGCTCTCATTTTTTTCATTAAACAATTTATCCCGAAAACGAAGGTGAGACCGTCGGTATATACCCGATGTAACCAGGAGGTTGCACGATGGATTTTGTAATCTGTACCCTTATAAGAGCTGTTAAAAAATAAATAAACAATGAATAAAAAATAAATAAATATCTTAATCGATTATTCAATGAATAAAATAAATAAACTAAATATTCAATAGTCTGTATTTTTTTTAGAACTATATCGGGTTCTTCTATCACAAGATCGATGATGCTTTACGCTCTCTATTTTCCATTGGTGTATTCTCTTCAGAGTCCAAGAGAAATCTGACATCATATGCTATCCACCTTCCCTGGTAGCGAGTTTCCATCACTTTTATGTCTTGGTGAGAGCGTTCGCCCTGTTCTTCGTTGAAATCTCCAAGATAATTGGTAAATTTATCGAGATTAGAATGCAAAAAATGTATTTTTAAATTCATCAAATATCCCAGCGTTTCAAAGTCGTTAACCATATTGAGAGAAAGATTTTTTCATACTGTTCTTTTCGTATTCACTAAAAAGTCGATTCGACTCAGTGTTTCGGTTTCGATAGAAAGAAACTTTAGTTTCCCATTGTAAAAATTTTTCGCTTTGAGGAATGAAGCGACATGTTTTAAATTCGAAGTAAATTGTTTGCGAAAAAATTGTAATAGTAAAAATTAGAATAAAATTGTATAAATATGAGCGCTATACTGGTAATAGCTCCAGTTTCAGTTGAACAAAATGAGTGTAAAACTAAATTTGATCATGTAACTGGAGGTATGGGAATTAACGTACAGTTTGTTGAAGAAAATGAATCCGACAGCGATGAATACGATGACAGAGCAAAGTCGCGATATCAGAGGTTGAGCGTAATTATTTCTGTTACATGGTTACTGAGCTTCAGGTTATAGGGTTATAGGGTTATGGGGTGATGGGGTTATGGGTTTTCCGGGTTAACAGCTTTGTTATTGTGTTTAAAGTTTGAGTCACAGGGTTTATGCGTTTAAAAGTGAAAAGCCTAAATTATTGTTTTTTTTTTTGAGGTTATAGCAAAGCCCTGACATGATGGGGTTAAATGGATCCCGATTCACACCCCGAAAACATATAGAAACATGGTCGTCTCTAGACCCGAAATTTTTTGTGTGGCTGTAAGTCCCAAAAAAGAAAAAGAAAATTAGTGAATGTCACAAATAACGTTCAGACATATTTAAACTACTAGATAATTGAGGAAATTTTACTAAATTTACAGAAGTAACAAATATAGTTATGAAACAATATTGAGAGTTATTCTAATTCACACTAAAACTTTTCAAAATGAAATCGATTCAAGACCGGCTTTGACATTACTAACTACATTGATTATGGTCGGTATTATTATGGCCCAATTTATAAAATTATTATCAATCAGTTGAATCCTTTCCAGTAAATAAAACATAAAATGTCAAGCTAGTAGTCTTAGTGCATTTAACTTATAAAAATATTGACGAATTCGAGTGTTTTGATAGGAATTCTCCTACATTTAAAAACCCAAAAATTTGTCACAGATTATTAGAAAATGGGTAAGCTTATCATAATATGAAAATGGTTTGCACTGTATTTTATTCATAAATATTCATTAGTTTTTCAGACAGAGGACGTATAAAAAAAATTATGACTTCCAACTTTCTCAATAACAGATGAGAAAGAAGAATTAAAAAGTTTAATATTATGTTTCATTAAGTTACTTACTTTTCTCATTCATTTTGCAACTTATTTACGTTACAGGTAAATAGGTAATAAAAATATTTCCTAAAATAAAAATGTTGACTAATTATTCTACTCCTTAAGTTTCTGCCTTAATTATTTAGACTCCACAAGCTGCATCAGTGTTTGTATCCTGTGCATGAAATTTTTTTTTATGTAATTCATTATAAGGTTCTCCATTGTTTTAACTTAAAACTGTCCAAAACTACATACGCATTGATTCTTAAATTTTATTCTAAAATAGCTAAATAAAACAAGTTATTAAATAAATGGCATCAGGTTACTTTTCTTCATTACAAATCAGCTGAATAATTAAAACAAGTAAAAGGATGTCCTGCTATATTAAAAGTTGAATTTATTTTTATTCTATATGATTCTACACTATTCATATCCACAAGTGGCAGGATTTAAAAAATAAATTTAACTACAAAAAAAAATTATGAATGTTTGGATTAATTGAAATTTGCCGCCAGTTAATCAATGAAATAATGCCTCCTGTGATATGGCTGAACCTGTGTTGCCATATGTTCTTTATTTAAGTATTGTTTTGGTAGCCAAAAACTATTTGAAAATATTTGTGATTTTGAACAATTTCGTGAATTTGTACAATAATTTTTGTGTTATATCAAACATTTTCAAGACTATTTCATTTTCGATACAAATTAAAAAGATTAGTATTTACGCAGTTTTGAACTTAGTGATAGGTACTCTCAATAATTGTGCATTTTTCGGTTGTTTTTATTAAGATTTATAATCCACTTAATTAATCGCATAGAAAATGATTATGTTATTGATTTAATATTGCTACTCATTATTTATAATTTAAATTCACGATTTTTTAATATAATGCACGCTTGAACACTAATAAATAAAACATCATAATCAGGTGAAAGTTGAAAATAAATAAGAATGATTATAATAATTAGTTAATATTTGTTTTCAATCGTCAATTCCGTAACAGCACCGTAGAATAAATCTATAATATAACCTAACATATTCGATTTTTGCTGATTTTTTTTAATATTTAAATGTCAAGTTTTTAAAACACGTACAAATACAATTTCTTCTTCGTACTAAGGTAAAAACAATTCTATGTCAATGAATTTATAGTTGTATTTATAACTGAATAAATAATCACCAATCACGCCAATAAATAATACGCAAAACTGGCAATACTGCGGTACCGTCTTCGCTTTCACTGGCTGTTTGTGTTTGGCGCCAAATCTAGTTGAATGAAGTAATAAGACTAAAATTCAAAACTTTTTAATTTTTTTTCTGGGGCTGAAAAAAATCTGGAAAAAATTCTGTGAGCTTTATAAATACTATCGAATAAGCAAATAAAAAAAATATGTGGGAAATGCCCATTACTGCATCGCCGCAAGGAATATGTAACGAAATAAAAAACTTTTGATTAAAGCCCTGAGATGAGACGCAGAGCGACTTGTCAACTAAACCAATATCGAATTAAGATTATTAATAATTTATTGATTCAACATGTTCACAAGAACACCAATTTATTTAGTGTTATTCAATTGCTGACATTTTTAAACAATTGAATAATATGATAATATAATAATAATAATATAATCATATTGAAAATCAAATAAACGAGAATACCAAAACTAAAAATACTCCAAAACTTTTCAATTCTTGCTAACTTTTCAGTATTGAAGGTTTCAGTGGTAACAGGAATACTATCAATTCTCATGCGCTCCATTTTGTTTATCGTTAACTTTTTAAATATCTATTTACTGCTAATTTATATTTAAAATTGGTGGAAGTTTTTAGTAAGTCCGAAATTCTTTTTTGAATCGTTTTCTTCCTCTGATAAAAAATTAAGTTTCTCAGAATTTACATTATTGAATTTATTACAGTCAAATATGTGCGTCAGTTTCACATAAAGCCGACCGGTCTATTATGGTCATTTTTAACTTCGATCGCAGTATAAGGAAATTAATGCAATCATTAATTACTTGCGTAAATTTTATATAAAAAGTTAAATGAAATAAAATTATTTATTTTAATTAACGGAACACTAATCCTCTGTTCGAAAGTAATTTTTCAGTTTTATTTCCTGTTTTAAATTGTAAAAGTAACTGTGAGTTTTTAATTAAGTTTCATCTCAGTGTCTTTATTAAATTTGTTAATTACACCTTTCAAGTCAAAAGAATTATTTTGTATATACTTTTTGTTCAGAGATGAAGTCTTTATGGGAGTTTTTGGAGAGTCGAACCTAAAAAACCATTTAATATTTTATACGAATTCATATTATGAATCCCTTCTTTGATGCTTCTTCTTAGGAAACTTTCTCTCAGATAAGTGATTTATTACTAAGGATTCATATTGTACGAGTAATATAACGTGTATTATTTGAAATTTTAATAAAGATTGCCATATATTTTTCAAATATTATAATATAAATGGGTAGTGGGACGACAAATTTTATAAAAATTTTAATAATGTGACGATATTCTTTAAAAAGCTCAGACATTGATTTAATAATATATAAAAAGAGTTAATATTTTAAAATCTCGATGATATGATAATTTATATCCAGTAAATAAAATAGTAAAATTATTATGAAATGCTCATCGTGTTATTTAACACGGTCATAAACTAGGCTGGACAATCAGTATGAGAGAAGTAGGGCATTCTTTAAGATATATTGCCAATCGTGTGAGCCATAATGTAGGAAGGGTATTAAGATGTGCGTCAAGGCGCAATGAGTTACAACGTGGATATGGACGTCATAGAACAACCACGTATTGAGAACAGTGCTACTACCTACGGACTTTGTCCTATGAGATAGATTTTTCACGCCGCGAGCTGTGGGAAATCAGTGGATAGAGGTTTTAGATCAGAGAATGGCATCAGTATATCGCCGAACTAAAACTTTTGGACATCATTCCTACCAACCATTTCTGTGTCTGCCCTTTACTCCACGTCATCTCATGAGGACGCTGACATCGTGTAATGTGAGAGTCATTTGGAGACAGGAGTGGTATCTAAGACGATTCAGTGATGAGTCTAGATTTTATTTGAGGGTCCATGATATACATAAGAAGGTGAAACGCTGAGGTGGAAAGTGCCAAATTTTGGAATTCGCTATTCACCCTCAGATAGTCTTTACACAAGATGCGATGGTTTGGGGTGGGATATGCAATGGCAGTAGGTCACCGTTAGTCTTCATTTGGGGTAACTTGAATGCTGCCGATTACATAACAGACGTGCTGGAAGCCCTTGAATTGCCTCACCTACAAGGCTTGAGTAATCCAACTTTCCAGCAGGGTAGGGCCCAATCTTGTACGGCAAGGGTTATAACAAACTTAGTACAACAAGCCAATGTGGTGGTGCTTCCATGGCCGTCACGGTCACCCTATCTATCTTCAATTGAACATGTCTAGAATATGATTTGTAGAGAAGTGAGACATTTACCCCATATCTCAGATAATTTCAACGATCTTCTGCTTTTATTCAAAAACTTTGGGATGAGATACCGCGAGCAAATATTGATCATTTCATTGACGGTATGCTTAACAGAGTGAATGAGTGTATTAGGAATTGCGGTGGACCCATTCATTACTAAATAACTTTTTTATTCCGCGAATTAAGCTCGTTGCCAAACGGACTTTGTTTTTAAAAACAGAAATATGAACTTAATACATTTATTTAAGCATGTTCACAGTTACATGGATTCGAAGTAATAGAACAAAAATATAAGGTTCGATCTGCCTTTATATAACACTTCTAACAATTTAGTTATTCATTTAAAAGCAAGCAAGTAATCTACTTGATGGAAATATATAAAAATGTATATAATAAATATTTTAGCATTACCCAATTAACAAGCTTATATTTATATGTTTAAGTTAATAGGTCGAAAAACAGGAAGCTGTTGGTGGTCCTAACTAACAATACATATATTATATTCAATTATATAACTCGCGTCTCACAATGTTGAAATATCAATCAAGTTAATGTCATACTGGTGACAACTTTGGTGAATTTCAATAAAATTGCTCAACGAATTCATAGTATTGTATTTTTTATTCAAACCACTATAAATACATATTTAATTGCGGTAATACGTGCATATATAGCGAATAGTAAATAACAGGAAACCTACGTGGATTAAGTGGGCTTTACAAAATAACGAGGAATAATATTAATATTAACTTTACATGTTCCATACGAAAGTGACTGATTTAAAGAATAAAGAAAAATATTTCTTAATATGTATGTAATTCTATTATCCTATGTGAAATTAGTACAAATATGTTCTATTAGTAATAGATATACTGCATTTTTTTGAATGCCCATTTGTAATTTAAAATAATATTTATTGTAATTCCACAATTTTAATTTTATTCTTATATTTACAAATGACAGTACCTATTTATATTTGAAGGAAGTGTTCAATATTTTTTATCAATAATTAATTTATGTATAGTTTTTTTTAGACCAATACTTAAATTTAAAAGATTTAATAATCAGTTTTAATCATCTCCAGATGATGCCAACTTAGTTGGCGAAACGTACGTTGAGTGCAGTATATGGTGTTTTGGTGTTTCGTGAAAAACTACTTCAGTGTTATTTAATAATATGTTTTTATATCTTTAATAAAATGTAGTAGTGTAGGCCATAAAATTAAATGTTTTTTCTTGCTTTGGATTCAATTTCTTCTTTATACCGAGTATTGTGGTTGTGTTCGATTTTAATAAGTTTGTATGTATTTCTACGTAATATTCTCAGAATTTTTTTGCAATACAGTTGTGTGATTCAACAAATGCATGATATATAATTTTATACTGTTTCATTTCTAAAATAATTTTTGGTTGTTTAAATTTATAGTTCTGTTTTTTAATGTTGATATTTATGTGTTCGTTTCATTTTAGATGTTTATCAACTTGCACTCCAAGATGGCTTAAGTGCTCTGCTTCCTTTATTTTAGGCGTCTGTTCAGATATTTTTAGGTTCTTGACGGTAAGTATTGTATAATTATTACAACTAAAAGGTAGGTATATATTTTATTTTATGAAGTTAATTATCAGAAACATTTCATCAAGCCACATTTATATTTAATTTTTTAGCTCTTCTTCAGCAATATTTTTCAATTCGTCTCAAGATTTAGCTGCATAAGTAATTACAATGTCGTCTCCAAAAGATTATATAATTTCATCTGTTTTTAAGGGAAGTAATCCATCGATACACATGTTAAGCAATGTCGTGCTTTGTAGTACTTCGAAATTCAGTATTTTGGTCTCATTTAATATACAGTATTAACATTTCTATATTGACATCTCAATCTGTTCAATGAACAGTTTTTAGTTTATTTTTAGGGATACTCCTCTAAATTCAAGGTCCTCAATAATATTAACGAGTTTTTTAATATGATTTGAAGGAAACAACTACTGAGCGGGCAAATACCCCGACCTGCATTGGATTATACCTTCAAACCATGATAGATCGATAGCCAATATCATTTGTCAATTCCTAACCAGACATAGACCGGTTTCGAACTTATTTGTTCTCTCAGTATGCCATAGGTTATGGAACAGACAAATGATAATGGCCAATTCAGCTAGTCATATACTAACTAAGGTAAATTAAATAGTGGTGAGAGGGTATGAAACTTCTCGTATGGTCTAAATGCTACTATCCGACCGACATCATAGATGTCTCTGTTTCGGATAGCGACTTGTGCAGCAAGAACCGAGAGCGGCGACTTCTAGCCCAAGTGGACTAAACTACTGTTATTTCTATGCTGTTTCTATGATGTCGGTCTGATAGTAGCATTTAGACCATACGAGAAGTTTCATACCTCTCACCACTATTCAATTTACCTTAGTTAGTATATGACTAGCAGATTGGCCACTATCATTTGTCTGTTCCATAACCTATGGCATACTGAGGAGAACAAATAAGTTCTAAACCGGTCTATGTCTGGTTAGGAATTGACAAATGATATTGGCTATCGATCTATCATGGTTTGAAGGCATAATCTAATGCAGGTCGGGGTATTTGCCCGCTGAGTAGTTGTTTCCTTCAAATCATATTAAATAACAGTAGTTTAGTCCACTTGGGCTAGAGGTCGCCGCTCTCGGTACTTGCTGCACAGGTCGCTATCCGAAACAGAGACATCTATGATGTCGGTCGGATAGTAGCATTTAGACCATACGAGGAAGTTTCATACCTCTCACCACTATTCAATTTAACGAGTTTTTATGACTGTCGAAAGCCTTGGCCAAATAGAGAATTACATAACGCGGTATTACTATTAATCGTATACTTTATTTGTTAGATGTAGACACGCATCTTCAGTAGACGCTCCCTATTTAAGATCAAATAGTTTGGGCGATATTAAACTATATTTTTGTAGGTAATTATTAATACGTAGGTTATTACTTGTTCGGTTTTTCATTTATACCGAGGCACGGCAGCGAAGTTGGCTAGAGCTCGCTCTGTGACAAGCTCGACTAGCCACACCGTCTCTGCCCCTGAGTTCGAATCTTAGCTCGAATATACAGCAATCGGGAGGAATGGTTTTGGATTGGTTTTTTTCAGTATAGACAGTCCTCGATAGATTTTGGTTTAATTATTTCTTGTTGGAAACTCTTGTCTCTAGAATTGTATTTATTATAAAAGTAAATGATTTTTTATGTATTCAATAATAAATTTAAGTGTTTCCCCAGTTATAGTGTCTACGGTGGGTGCCTTATATTGTTTTAAGTCTTGAACAATACCTACAACTCGATAACATCTGTGGGGTAAAAAAAAAGATTTTTTAACTTTGCTTCTACAGACTATTGAAATTGTAGGGGTCTTAATTTTTGCAAAAATAATTTTAGCAATTTCTGTATAATGTTGTACAAAAGTGTTTGCCATAGTTTAATATGTTATTGTTAATTTAGCCTGAAATTCAATTTCTGCTATGTTTGAAGATGGTAAAATTTTATTTGTAAATTTCTAGTTTGTCCCAATGTATTTTTTTTGCTATTCTTGTTGTGTTCAATCTCATCTACATAACAGTTATTTTTTAATCAATTCACTTAAGCAATTTGTTTTTATACTTTTTGTACTGCTCCTCCAGTTCAATACATTTTGGATTTGGTGTGTTCTTATAGAGACCTTGTTTTTTATTTACAACATTTACTAAACATTGGTTGTTGATTCATGGATTTAGTTTTTTTTATATACTTATATTAAAGAAATCTAGGTTTAAAATTTTCCAACACTGGAAACTATATATCGATCTTATATTGTAATTTATTTAATAACAATTACATAAATATTTCATTAAAATGTTTAACAATACTTCTGATATTACAATGAAAAATAGAAAAAACATAGTTTTTTTCATTTTACATAATTTTTTCAAATCCATCAGTTATTTCAATTGAGATAATTTCTGGATTTATAGAATCTGATCCATAATTTTATATTCTATTTAATATTACTACTAATGGTTTTATGATAATCAATAAGTACAATGTTTTGATTAAAATAAAAATACATTGCAAGAAATAATAATTTTCGCTTTATTTTGGTGCATTTACTTTCTTGGTCGGCTTTGTTCCATTTTTTAAATATTACCTGACACCTCCTCAATTTCCACATTTGTATCTTTTTATTCATCTGTACTGTTTATAATACACTATATAATACACTTGATTATTTTTTTCTGTAAGTGACGTATTTCAGATTTTTGTAGTTGTATATTTTACCATTTACCAATAATTTGACTCTATGTATTTTAGCATTCTGATTCTTGGTTTCCTTCGTAGAATTTTCTGTTTTTTTTTTTTTTTTGGTAAATCATTAAGAGGGCTAATCGAACCAGTGTTTGTAAGGTAATTTTTCAAAATTTATTTCTTCCATACGGTTTGGTCAAATTACACCAAATTTGGAGGATCAGTAGTTGAAAGTGTACTAGAGGGTACATGTATATCTATTTTAATTAATTTTCACTTTATGTAGGGAAAATTTATACTGTAAATATAAGTGAAATTTGGACGTGATTAGCTCCTGAATTATGATATCAATCGGTAAAATTCGAGGTAAAATTCATACATGTCTTCTAGAATGAATCTTCGTAATTATGCTCAGCAAGTTTCAAACTTTTATTCCATACTATTTGGTTAAAAAAAAATTTTCTAAATAAGTATCTTTGTCACTACAAATGGAGCAAGGAAGTGTTACCTCTATCGGGAATCGCACCTCAATGAAGTTGGTGAATAAAACGTCCAGTGAAGGTATAGTCAAGAGCAAAATTATTCAGCAGCGCATGTATAAAAACTTTCTAGAGAGTGACACAGCTAGAATTAAACCTGTTCTTTCTAGTGTTTTTAAATTGTTTTACTTTTTCAATAAATTTGAAACTTCAGCTTCTTTCAGAAAACTGGTAAACTCAACTATGACTATTTCTTGGTTAATAAATATTATTTAATCAATTTATTTTAAATCTACTTTTAAAACTTATTTTATTTTCATTTGGTGCTGCTTAGTAAGTTATTTCTACTTACTACATTTATCCAAACACAGCAACATTATTCTTTCTTATATTTTTTCCAAAAAAATATCAGTTTTTTGAGTTTATTACCTTAGTTATGAATTTTGCATATGTTGCTATTTGTTTCAGCTATTTGGTTATTTAATTCACTTTTGTATTTGCCTATTTTCTTTGTTAAGATGTCAAATTTATTGTCTATCTTATATTAATTTATTTATATTTATTTATAATTTATGAAGTATTTAGTTTTCAGAATTGATACGAACTATCCAGAGCAGGGATATCCAAACACTCTGTTACTTTCAAGACTACACATGAAATCATTAGAGAATAGAAGAATCCTAATTACTTTAGTATTTTTATATAAACTACTTAACCATTTAATTGGTTGTCCAACGGTATTATCAAAAAATTAATTTCAGAATCCCGAGATCAGGAGCACATCAAGATGTTCTATTTTATTGTCCCACTAGCCGTACAAACATTCTTAAAAAGTCTCCCCATGATGGAACTATATAGCAAGCTTAGCAGTCAATGTGATATATTTAGCACACGTTTAAGTCAGTACATCAAGACCGTTACAACAGTTTATTGAAATCCTCAGTATTATTTTGGAACTATTGTTATGTCTTTAATAATAATTTTAATCTCTAATAATAATCTTAAGTTTTTAATAATCGTTTAAGTCTAATAAGTTAAGTCTTTAATAATGATTTGCAATTTACGCTATACTGATGTTATTTTTATTTTTTAGTATGTATTAGTTGCTGCATAGACAGTACTCATTCCTAGTATAGTTTTTAGTATTAGTATTATCATATGTGATGCATATTGTCCTGTAATTGGATTAATCTGTTGGGCAATAAATCTATTTTTTTTTTTTTTTTCGGTTTCCCGATGCCGGTCAGTCCTCCCGTGGCCTCCGACGCCTCACGGGAGTCGCGCCGGCGCATCAACTACAGCCACTCCCCACATCCCGCAGGGTTAGTGACTGTAGATACCAGAATCGTGTGCCCTAAGCAGACGGAGAGAACCCAGAATGACCGCCTTCTGCATTTGACCTGCCAGCCACTCGGCTGGTTTTTGGCAGGCCGGTATGATCTTCAGTTCCGAGAGCAGCGTAGGCTTTATCCCTCCGAGTACACCGATAATAAGGACGACCATTTTGACCGAGTAGCCTGGGTACAGCACTTGGAGCTCGTACCGGAGATTGCGATATTTGGTCCGTTTCTCCTCCTCCTTCAAGGTGATGTTTTCTCCGCAGGTGCCGAGAACTCGATGACATACATCACCTTGAGTTGATGGTCGAGGAGGACTATGTCAGGCTTGTTGGCTTGGATTAGCCTGACAGCCGGGAACGAGTAGTTCCAGTAAATCCGCCATTTCTCGTTCTCGACAACGGACTCAATATCTCCGGGGACGTAAGGCAGCACTGGTGTCTGGTCTACCCCGTACGAGTGCCTTAGATGGTAGTATAGCACTCGTAAGGCCGCGTTATGTCGGTGGATGTAGGCCGAAATCGCATATATGGGGCATGCAGAAAGTAAATGCATGAGCGATGTCCGACATTATTATTATTTTTTATTTTTTTTTTTTTTCGGTTTCCCGATGCCGGTCAGTCCTCCCGTGGCCTCCGACGCCTCACGGGAGTCGCGCCGGCGCAACAACTACAGCCACTCCCCACATCCCGCAGGGTTAGTGACTGTAGATACCAGAATCGTGTGCCCTAAGCACACACATCATTATTATTATTATTATTATGATTATTATTATTAATTTCTAAAGTTACTTGTTTGTTATGTCTTCTATTGCCATAATATCGGTAGTATGAAGTACTTTCAGTATATAAGTTTAGATATTCACGTAGGTTTGTGTATTAGTAGGATTTAACTTCATACAGCCCCTGCATCAATGTGGGTGTTACTGAATTTTATTGCTTCAATGACAACGAACTATTTTAGTTTTAAGTGGGGGAATTGAACACTTTATATCCCCTACAAAAATTATGCTTACTTAGTCTACATGCCTATAAAAGACTATAATGACAACTAATTATGTCTTTATCTTAGTTTTTGTTTATGAAATTTCGTCAACATTAATTAGACTATATTTACACACCAGTAACACAACTAATCTGCAAATTATGCCGAACCCTCACTTGGTCATAGGGTAGGGATCTTTGACATGCTAACATCTTAAATGCACGAAACACATAGTTTTTTATCTCTTTTAAAAAATTGTAAAGAGAACAAGTCCACTCATTCACTATCCCTCCTCGACTTGATGCTACCTGGTTTTAAAGTCAGATGGTTTTGATGGAAGCGCGCGTCGCTGTCCCTCACACCACCGAACCGATTATTTATTTTTTAATTTATGCACTTTTTACTTTCTTATACCTAATATAGGGAAGTATAATAATCGTGATTTTTTTCGACCTCGAGATATTGATTGATTTATATGTATTGAACGTGTGTCGTGCGTGCGTGCGTGCGTGCGTGTGCGTGTGTGCGTGTGTGTGTGTCTGCGATAACTCAAAAAATACTAATGGGATACTTCCTAAATTTAGCAGTTAAAATTGTCAACAACGTGCATTTTTATTGCATTTCTGGACGAATTTCGATTAATTATAATGAACATAACTTTATGGAAAAAATCTGTCTGCATGCCTTTAGAACCGCGATAGCCACAGTTTTTGAGATAAAGCTTTCAAATTTGGTTCACATGTTCTAAAGGCCAAAGACAATGATAAATTCGATGACGAGCAAAATTGGCCTCCTGAAAGGAGGTCTACGGGACCCTAACTTTTTGTATTTGCCTTTACAAAAAAAATATATTCGTGATAAAAGATTATAAATCATGTCTACTATATCAAGCCAATAAAATATATGTTCCAATTATTTAAATAAAGCTGATGTAAACTTAAATTTTTTATACATTTGACGTCATAAAATGGGGTTAGGATAAATTTAACACTTTGATATTTGAAATGTCTAATTTAGTTACAAAAATGTCAATGTCAATACGAAAAAATTATTAAAATATATGATATGAAATATTATTGACAATATCGAATGATGCTGATAATTAATTATTATTTATTTAAAAATTTTAATGAAACATTTCAAGGTACGTTATTATAATTTAATTGAAGGTAAGTGAAGAATTAAATAGAATGATTTTTTTACATCAGGAAGATATATACTGGTATAAGAAAGTTATGTGTTGGCCACATCAGATGTTTATTTACAGAATTAAACTCACATAACAATAGACATGCAAATTACTACTCTATTACGATATATTGTATTTCTTTTTGAGGGTTATCACTCTGTATGTAAACCAACAATTCTGTGTAATTCATTTCAAAATTATTTAATATTTCATTACGTATAATATCTACTTAACGTAATTTGAACCACATACGTACATTATTATTCAATATACTAAAATAATATTAATCTTCTACCTAACTTTTTATGTATTTACTAATTAACTCAGTCATAAAGAAAACTAAAACATAATTGAATTATGTTCATATTTGTTCAAAATTTGATGTGAATCTCCAACCAAATATACCGAACTTTTTTGCCATTGACATATAAAATTGAATTTGCCATACTTTATTAAAAAGTGACAATGGAAGCTGCCTAGTTAAATGTAATTTGCATAGCTTTTCTGTTTTACTATGATATTTAAATTATTAGTATCAAGTAAATAGAATAAACACTTTCACCCTCAAGATATATCCTGTTACTAATTGGAAATTTGGATAATGTTATTTATAGAAAACTTAATAGTCAACGATTTAAAATTGAAGGAATTTAATTTCTGAAATTTATTTGACTTAATATTTATTTCTAGAGAACAGTTTAAAGAATCTTAGGATTGATATTGCGTACACATGTTTAAAAATTATCCTAAGATTATTTTTACATATTCTCTGGAAATTATATTTTTAAGCATTTTAAGCATTTTTAAGTCCTGTTCATTTTAGTTGATAATTGTTTAATATGGCGGCGTGGACTGATGACATGGATATCGATGAACTATTAGCTATAGTTTATAGCTATAGAATTTGTTGGTTAAGCAGGATACATCCTCAAAGTAAATTTTCACTTAAAACAATACACGATAAAATCGAGAGCAGAGAAGATAACTAATTTGTGTTAACGTGTTTAACTGTGTCGCTGTGTTTTATCAGTTCAGTATCGCTTTGTGTGAACCACTATGCAGTCGGTTCTTTGATAGCATGTATTTAAAACAGCATGACACACAATGAAATGTAATGACATAAATATGTTTCGTTTCATAACAGACATGTAATTTTATTAATTGTATTACAAACATTGAAATAACTGTTCTGCTTTGTTGAAATAATTGTTTTGCTTTTAGTCTCTTACATTCCATATAAATATCTACTTGGCTATATTTTCTGGACTCCTCAATTAAGATGTACAGTCGCGACAAACGTTATAGTAGAGGGACGAAGCAAGGCGAGAAACGCGGTCCCGACCATATGTATTACCACGGCCGTCATCTACTGTACCGTTTGCGCCATTATACCATAAAGACCACGTAAATATGTAAATCTGTATTATCAACAGTTCAAGATGCCTATCGACTCGCGACAAGGCAGTAAAATAATAGTATAAGGTAGTTAACAACTGTTAATATACTATTATATTATCTAGTCTATAGTTAAAATACCGTCAGATTTGGGAATTTATTGGCGTTTTGTTTATTCCTACGTACATAAATTATTCTATTAAGGATGGTGTAATGATGGGTTTATAAACAATTAAACATTAAGGAGTAACAATTAAGCATTATCCACTGGAGAAGATTTGGGCCAAGCGGATTTATATATCACTTAACCGTATAACATTTTGCGCATGCTTATTGCTGACTCTCATTGCATTTGTCATATGTGATCCTATATTTCATTACCAAATCCAGAAGCAGATCGTCGTCAACATGTATTTTTTCAGATGCAACCGACACGATTTCACGAACACATTATGGCAAACAGAAAATGGGAATATTTAAATATCAAACTCAAATCAGCATGGCGTATGACACAAGTTGCACTTGAATTTCCACTAAACATTATGAAAATAAGATGAGGTTGGCCAACTTTGTAATGCTTAGTGATTATTGTATGTAATGTTTAGTGATTATTAAATAATTATAAACCTTCCCTATGATAATACGTATCTTAAAATTCTTATTTGCAAATGACTAATATTTAGAGGTTAGTGCTTTATAAACGAATCCTAACTGTCGGATGAACAGTTGTTTGCAAAATGAGACAGAATAAGACACACACAGCGAACGTAAGGACAGACTTAGTTTATGCCCACAAGCCACCTACAATACACTCACACTGTTACGTCCATCTCGCTTGTTTAATCAGTCTTCGGTCTTTGTTAAATTTGGCAAAATTTGGCAATTTACACACGGTATATTATGTATATAATTATTTATTTTACACATAGTAGCGGTATTTCTACTGTTAGCAAATTGTGTATAAATAAATGAATGAATGAATGAATGGAATGAATGATTAAATAAATAAATAAATAAATAAATAAATAAGTAAGTATGTAAGTATGTAAGTATGTAAGTATGTAAGTATGTAAGTATGTAAGTATGTAAGTATGTAAGTATGTAAGTATGTAAGTATGTAAGTATGTAAGTATGTAAGTATGTAAGTATGTAAGTAAGTAAGTAAGTAAGTAAGTAAGTAAGTAAGTAAGTAAGTAAGTAAGTAAGTAAGTAAGTAAGTAAGTAAGTAAGTAAGTAAGTAAAGTAAGAGTAAGTAAGTAAGTAAGGGCAAGTAAGTAAGTAAGTAAGTAAGCAAGTAAGTAAGTAAGTAAGCAAGTAAGTGCAAGCAAGTAAGTAAGTAAGTAAGTAAGTAAGTAAGTAAGTAAGTGAAGTAAGTAAGTAAGTAAGTAAGTAAGTAAGTAAGTAAGTAAGTAAGTAAGTAAGTAAGTAAGTAAGTAAGTAAGTAAGTAAGTAAGTAAGTAAGTAAGGCGAAGTAAGTAAGCAAGGAAGTAAGCAAGTAAGTAAGTAAGCAAGTAAGAGCAGGCAAGTAAGCAAGTAAGTAAGTAAGTAAGTAAGTAAGTAAAGGAATTAGGTAAGTAAATAAGTAAGTAAGTCAGTGAGTGAGTGAGTGAGTGGGGGGGGAGTGAGTGAGTAAAGTGAAGTGAGTGAGTGAGTGAGTAAGTAAGTAAGTGAGTGAGTAAGTAAGTAAGTAAGTAAGTAAGTAAGTAAGTAAGTAGGTAAGTAAGTAAGTAAAGTAAGTAAGTAAGTGTAAGTAAGTAAGTAAGTAAGTAAGTAAGTAAGTAAGTAAGTAAGTAAGTAGTAAGTAAGTAAGTAAGTAAGTAAGTAAGTAAGTAAGTAAGTAAGTAAGTAAGTAAGTAAGTAAGTAAGTAAGTAAGTAAGAAGTAGTAAGTAAGTAAGTAAGAAGTAAGTAAGATAGTAAGTAAGTAAGTAAGTAAGTAAGTAAGTAAGTAAGTAAGTAAGTAAGTAAGTAAGTAAGTAAGTAAGTAAGTCAAGTAAGTAAGTAAGTAAGTAAGTAAGTAAGTAAGTAAGTAAGTAAGTAAGTAAGTAAGTAAGTAAGTAAGTAAGTAAGTAAGTAAGTAAGGAAGCAAGCAAGGCAAGCAAGCAAGCAAGCAAGCAAGCAAGCAAGCAAGCAAGCAAGCAAGCAAGCAAGCAAGCAAGCAAGCAAGCAAGCAAGCAAGCAAGCAAGCAAGCAAGTAAGTAAGTAAGTAAGTAAAAATTGTCAAGATTATTTTGTTAATTTTGCTATCCTAGTTTGTATAGAAAATCCACAGGAGAGGGCGCTGAATGGCAAATAAATGAAAATGATACTGCGTTTAATGCTAGGACGAGGCGACGGGTTTAATTCATAGAAATAAATTGCAGAATTCGTTTAAATGTCGGGGAAACAATTTAGTTTGCCAGACATTTCATTCGCGCTGTGGTCCACAACAAATATAATAGTCGTTTCAGACCGAACCTCAAGTAACACATTTAAAAAAAAATAAAAATTATTGAACATGAAAGAAATATTTTTTTCTGCAACTGTTCCGAAAATAGGTATTTTCGGGTCAATTCTTTGCATCAAAAATAGCCCTTTCTTGTATGAGTCCCAAAAGTAGTTACTTTCGGTAGGGACGCCGAAAATGACATAATCTAAAAGTCAAAATTTATGTTTCAATAGAATTCACATTAATCATATCCGTACTAGACGCTCAATAATCGTGTTGGTAAGGTAACATAAAATAAAGACGTTTTGATCTGTTAGATAAATAATTATTTGAAAATAAATAATAAAATAATAAATAACATAAGTCAAAGGTATATCAGTTTCAAGTTTCATTAAAGAGGCTACTGCAGAAAAAATAGTGTACGTATCACGTCCCAAAAGTATTTTTAATGGACTCGCAGGCTTACTCGTCTGGTAAAATACCACCTTCGAGACTTGTTGCGTAAATAACTGTTTTCTGCAATCGCTCCGAAATTAGGTATTTTCGGGTCAATTTCTGCACCGAAAGTTGCCTTTTCTTGTATCAGTCCCGAAAATAGTTACTTTCAGTACCAGAACCGAAAACGACATATTACCAAAAGTCAAAATTTGCAATAGAATTCACATTAATCACATACGTACTAGACGCTTAACAAACGTGTTGCTATAGTAACAAAATAAAGACGTTTAAAACTGTCAGATAAATGATAATTATAATAATAATAATTATATAATTAATATTAATAATTATAAGTAAAGTCAATACGTTAGTTTTTAGTTTAATTAAAGAATGAATGCAGAAAAAAGTGTACGTGTCATATCCCGAAAGTGTTTTTAATGGACTCGCAACCTCGTCCAGTAAAATACCACTTTCGGAACTTGTTACGCAACTATTAACTTATATGATATATTTTTGTTTATATTACATTGAAATGTGCATCCACGATGTACAAAAAAACACGATATGAATTTAGGAGGAGATTATGTTGCTTTTCCAAAAAAAAATCACATATAATGAAACACGTTTATTTAATTTTATCTGATTTTATATAGTAGATGCACTTTACGACAAAAAAAATAAATGATTGCAATTTGTGTAAAAAAAACTCGACGACCTTTTGCTGCCTTTGTCATGAATTACCTGCCAAATTGGTTTTTTACTGTTGTTTTTATCGTGAAATTATCTGGCAAATTGTTTGTTTTTTTTTTATTAAAACGAACTGATTTTTTTGTACATCTAGGAGGCAGGTATTTATATTGCCCAATCGGCGAAAGAAGGTCTGCGCGGCAAGGGAGAGAGAGTATTGCCGATAAGTCGCCAGCGTTCTGCGAAATAATATACTAGGAATATAATATATCTCCTAATATGAGTAGGTGCGGATGCAAATGATCACAAAAATTTGCCATGCACTAATTCATTTATTTTATTTACGCTTAATTGTGAATGGAATGCAGAAATCACATTCTTTCCGAGGGTCTTTTCCCCTACCACTCAGTGAGAAGGCAAATTTCTGACAGTGCAAATCGTAATATCTCGACGGTTTTGAAATGTTGATGCAGGTGGTCAGAGGAACGAATCCATCACATCAATGTGAATCGGAACAACCTTGGAGAACCAGAGATCGTGAGTATGATATTTGCAGAATTTCGGTTATCAGAGACAGACTTGCTACAAAAAAAGTTTTAAATTATCAACTGAAAGACAATTTTGCATACTCTCAATTTTTTGTGCAAAATGTCACTAAATTTCTTACTAACCTGCATACCGGGGCCATTTGACAAAGTTTGTAATACAGTTTGTACACTTTCAAATAGTTCAAGAGAGTATGCTAGGAAAATAATAATAAAATAATTATTCGGTATTACAAAAGCACTCTTTCAAATCTAACAATTATAATAATAATAAATATCTATAGATTTTTATATTTTATACTAACATTCTTATCTGAATGTGTTAATATAAAAGTCCGATACATATCTACTTTAATTCTTCTGAACTCTTCTCATAAACATATTTAAATTATTCATAATCTGAACATTTGTCATGTTTATTTTGACATTTTAAATTGAAAGACAATATCTACATTAATTATTGTAAATTCGGTAATCATAATGACATCCATGACATCTAACCTAACTTAAATAATAAGCACATTCTTTTCATACATTTCAAAAAATAAGAAAATAATTATTGGGTATTACAAAAGCTTTCTTTCAAACCTAACATGATAATAATAATAAATACCTATATATTTTTATATTTTATACTGTTGATTGGTGGTTGGTAATGTTGTCGTTAGCCTCTCTAATATAGAGTGGACAGAGAAACTGCACTTCTAGCCATTTTATTGTGTTCACGTGTTCTAAAGCTTGTTAAGTTAAAGAGAATGAAATTTGATGCTTTATTAGCAAGACGATAAGTGTCTGTCTGTATATTACTAGTAAGTTCTGTTATCTATTAATATATTTGTATTTTTTTGTTGAGACTGATAGATGTAAAATGAATTAAAATGCTTTATTTGGATCATTATGTTAGGAACAAAGATGTTTTAAAGCTGAAACACGTTAATCATAAATAGTAAAACTATATGAGCACTTGCCTACCTGTTTGTCAATCATTTCCATATTATTTTTTGCACAAGATCCCAATTGCCAATATTATAAAAGTTTAACAACTGTTGGTATCAGACAAATACAAATAGAAAATTGTCTTCATCAGTAACACAAACATACATAGGTTATGATATTCAACCAATTTTCGATAAGTTTAGTCTTCAACAAGTCTTAAGAAATGTAATATGTTTTTTTTAAGAATTAACAATTTTAGTTTTATCTGCTTGCCTCTTTGTAATTGTATGTTCTTTTTTTTTAATATTTATTACCTTTCATTAGTGTAGCTACTTTGGAAAATTCCATACTCATTTAGGTATTTAATTTTAAATTTGGAAAGTGTTTAACATTTTTACGAAGGACTTTACTGTTTTCCTTTTGTTTTAGAAATAGCATTAACAAACCCAATATATATAATATTAAAGCATTATGGTGTTTTTTATACAGAACTACGCAAGATTTTTAGCCTGGTAAATAATAACTATAATAATAATAATTTGAAGAGGCCATAAAGAAAACCTCAAACTGGAAAGCGCCTGGACCAGACAACATCCAGAACTTTTGGTTGAAATCATTTCCAGCCCTATTTCCACATCTTGCCCGAGCACTCAACGGGATCCTTGAAGATCCAACAAAATTTCCTGAATTTTTGGGTCGAGGAGTAACTTACCTTCTACCCAAAAAAGGAGATCTGAAAGACCCAAAGAACTACAGGCCAATCACCTATTTGTCTACGATCTACAAACTCCTCACGTCATTGATACATAGGCAAATCAACGAGCACTGTGAGATGAACAATATAATTGGCCCAGAACAGCGGGGATGTGTAAAGAGGTCACTTGGATGCAAGGAGCAGCTAACTATAGATGCGGCAACCATTAAACAAGCTGAAGTGAAGCGCCGAAACATTAGCATGGCCTACATAGACTACAAAAGGCATTCGATTCGGTACCTCATGACTGGCTAATTAAGGTGTTAGAAGTCTATAAAGTTAGCCCCACCATCATTCGGCTTCTAACATATGCAATGACGACTTGGGAAACCCAGACGAGAATTGGAGGAAGCACTATCTCGAACATCAAGATTAGAAGAGGAATATATCAGGGGGATTCGCTGAGTCCACTATGGTTTTGCCTCGCTCTTAATCCGCTTTCAGCAATATTGAATGACACCACCTACGGTTTTCGAATAGATCCGAAGCAACCAAATGCCAGGCTCAGTCATTTACTATTCATGGATGATATCAAGTTATATGCTGAGAACCCAAGACAATTGAAGTCGCTAGTAGCCAATGTCAAAACCTTCAGCGATGATATCAAAATGGAATTTGGGCTGGAGAAATGTGCCGAAGTACATGTCACAAAAGGAAAATTAACACAACAGCCGGAGAATACTCGTGATTTTCAACAAATGCTCCCAGAAGAAACCTACAAGTACCTTGGAATTCTGCAGAACAGAAGGATAGATCACACCCAACTAAAGGAGTTCAGGGGAAAATACAAACAACGTCTAAATAAACTCCCTGAATACTAAGCTCAACTCTAGGAACTTGATTACAGCGATCAATACATATGCTGTACCTAGTCTGGCATACTCATTCGGAATACTAAAGTACTCTGATACAGACCTAGAAGAGCTAGATAGAATGACGAGGACTACACTTACAAAGTTTCGAATGCATCACCCAAAGAGCGCAGTTGAAAGACTATATATGCCAAGAACGCAAGGAGGCAGGGGACTAAGCAGCGTTCAGAAGTTGTGCCGAACACAAGAGAATAACATGCGTCTCTATTTTTACAACTCAGACAGGGTTCTCATTAGAAAAATAGTGGAAAGCGACAACAGACACACACCGCTAAACCTTAATGATCAACAACACGCTATAATGATCCGAACGAACGAGGATATTCAAACTTCATGGCAGGACAAGGTGCTCCACGGAAAGTATCCTAATGCCTTAAACAATCCAGAGATCGACAAGGAGACCTCGCTTCTATGGCTGAAGGAAGGAATGCTCCACCCAGAAACCGAGGGGTTTATAACAGCTATTCAGGATAACATAATCCGCACCAGAAATTACGAGAAGTACATTCTTAAAACCCCGGAGTAAACGATGTGTGTAGGAAGTGTAACGCAGCGGGTGAAAATATCGAGCATGTCATTGGAGGCTGCCCTGCTTTGGCTGCGGGAATGTATTTAGGAAGGCACAACGAAGTGGCGAAGATCATACACAGAGAATTAGCACTTGGCTTAGGACTCGTTACTAATCCACCCTCAAGCTGTTTCAGAAGACGAGAAAACTCTACTGTACTGGGATAGACCAATCCAGTCCGATAGAACTTTAGATCACAATCGCCCTGACATCCTAGTGATCAAAAAGAAAGATAAAAAGGCCACCATTATCGACATTGGATGTCCCCTAACCAACAACTTGCAGAAAACGGAGACGGAAAAGAGGAACAAGTATCAAAACTTGGCAATCGAACTTAAACACGTGTGGAGACTAGAGGAAGTTCGAACTATTCCGGTCATAATATCGGCTACAGGCGTAGTGACGAAGAGGTTCTTGAAATATCTGGAGCAACTCAATCTACCTAGAGGCCTCGCAAAGATTATCCAGAGGACGGTGATTCTCCAAACATGCCACATTACGAGAAAATTTTAAACGACGAAAGATAGACCATCGAAACATCCACCGGACTAATGGGACATGATGAACTTCATCCCCATTAACCGTGCCGAACCCCACCAGAAATGGGCTCGGGCCCCTAACCTAACATCTTAACCTAACTAACCAAACCCAAACCCTATGGGCCCGAGCTTCCACAGAGCCGAACCCCAACGGCGCGCGCGAGGGATCGGTGAATGTTTTCCGGCTATGGCCGAGAAAGTGACTCGCTTAAGTCAATAATAATAACACCATATGCAATAACAACCCCCTTTATTTCTGAAGGTCTGGAATGACTTTGTGCGGGAGAGGATTACACATTAAGAGACAACGGACACACATCCAATATCCAAGTATACTGAGACTAATTTCTCTTTCCGAAAAATCCCAGTTCCTCGACCGGGAATCGAACCCGGGACCCCGTGTACGTTACCTCTAGACCACGGAGCCATATGTAGTTGAATTTAAGATGTTATCCAGACCGTTTTCTAAAAACATATAGCTTTCCATTAGAGATTCACACAACTCAAGAATTTTGCATGGATGTATAATAAATCATCCAATATATGATATATTGATTTTTCGATTCCTTTGATGTCATTATTAAAGGATTCCTCATCAATTTTTAGTTTCTGAATCGTGGTATTAAAACTCTTTATTACTGAATTTGGTGCAAAAATTTGATTTTTAACAAATTTCCTAGTAGATACTCATCGTTAGTGAGCTTATTAACATAATTAGTAAAATATTCACCATCAGAGGAATCTAAGTTTCCTGTGTAAGCTTTCCAAAATGTACCTACTCCGTTTAAGAGTCCACGTTTAAAGCATTTAGTATCCGCGAATATTTCCTCAACTTTTAATTGTAAGGATTGAGAGATTTGAGCTCAAAGACTAATGTGTGTTCTGACTTCTGACTGGAAATATGCCATAAGAGCGTTGTCTTTATCGAAAGTATTTATTAATTCATTAAAATTTGTCATTATTGTCAAGGATTCTCTCAAGTGGTTCTATGCCTTTATAAATTAGGAGTGTCCACTTGTCATTTGAAATTTCGATGCGGTCTTCATGGTGGTAGATTCCGATCGTATTGTTGATGGGTGTAATTAAGTATTGGGATGATACTGCCTTTATCAGTAGAAAAAACCTGAAAATAAATTAATTTTCAAGGTATGGTTTCATTCTATCGAAATTTATTTTTGTAGTTTGTTGGGTTTGGGGATTGAAGAAAATTGCAGAATTTCTAAGAATATTTCTAATTTCAACTGGTCCGTTAAACTTATTCTGTAGCTTATCTTTAAATTGACTCTCTTTTATGTAAGCCTTGTCGCCTACTTTATATTCTGGTAAATTGTCGGAAACATGTTCGTCGTACCGAATTTTAGCCTTTTCTTTTTGAAGGTTGGTTTTAATTCGAGCTATTTTATAGTAGTGCGGGATTCTGTTGTTTAAATCTCGAATGTATTTTGATATTAGTTGCTCCTTATTATAAAGCGATTCAGGGGGACGGTTTGAAATGTGTCCAAATAACAATTCGTACAGAGTAAAGCCATGCGTCTTGTTTACAGAATTATTGTAGCAAATGACTGTGTACGGTATAATATTTAATGGATGTTCACTAGGGTTGTCGGATTTGTTAGCCCTTATCATTTCCAACAATGTCACGTAGAACCTTTCAATCGAACCCTCCGATTGAGGAGTTTAATATTGTAAAGGGCACAAAAATCTTTGTGGAGCTTGTTATCGAATTCTTGACCGTAATGGCAGTGTATGCGAAGAGGTGTATCGTAGTGCTGAAAATAAAGAAGTAGTGTGTTACAATCGATTTAGCTGATTTATCCGACACGAGAGAAGCTTGCGTGAATTTAGTTAGTTCGTCCCTAATTGTGAGACCATAGTTTCTTATCGGAATTTCTATATTCACTCTTTCAAACGGTGTCTTCGAAGTCTCGGTAATAACGAGAGGGTTATCCAGATTTTTACATAAGATTTTTGACATGTTTCGTAATTTTTAATGCACCGTTCTACGTCTTTCGTTAATCAGGTCCAATTGTACTTGTTTTTAATTCTACGTATAGTCATCTTTATGCCTTGGTGTAAGTAATTTTTACCGGCGTGAAATTGATCAAGTAATATAAGAATCTGATTCTCGTCACGAGTTTTTACGACGTCCTGACAACTTACAAGTTTTATATTCTTGTTGGTGGATATAAATGAAAATATTTCGAGAATTGGTAAATTTAGATTGTTTTCTATATAATACGTTTTGGACGGATTTATGTCCTTTTGATTTTTGTACAATGTAATAAATTGTTGTAATATTGCCATACAGGAAACAAAAGGCAATGGCACAATATAATAGTTTCTTTACTTTATTGTTTTACTAGATAGGACATTAATTTTATCGTCTATGATTTTGAAATGGAAGTCCTACAAGTTGTCTTGTTGGAAAAACGTGTGCTCTTTATCTAGTTGTTGATTATTTGAGAACTCAATTTTCGAATAATCAATTAATGTTGTTGTTTGATATAATTCCTCAAAGGTGTCGAACTCTTGAATAATTTGTTCTGGCGATATGTTATCATCAGAGCTGAAAAGTTACCGTTTACAGGCGATATCAATAGCTAACTGTTCCTTTCTAGATAGTGGAATATTTTGTATGCACGTTAGGCATAAGGTTCTTGTTGTTTCATGGCAATCGAACAAGTTCTCTTTCCTTGGGGCCCCGTGAGATTGCACTGGATCCTTATGGAAGGCAAGTAAAAGGTCGTGCGTCCATTGATAACTGGAAAGTTTTCGGCAAAGTTAGGATACCTATTAAGGGATGAGACAATGGACATCCGTTTAATGGATTTTGATATTCCCGATCAGTGAAGTTGATGCAAGGCAAGCGAGTGCATTTGGATGGCCATGAACGATAGCTCTATGGCGTAACAGCGTGCATCCGTTGTCAACAGACAAGTTTCCGGGAAGGCCGCTAGCCTATGCAGGCGGAGAGGAAGCCCGGTGGAGGGTCGAAGAGACCTACCCAGGAGATTTGCCACTCTGCTAGCGGTGCAGGGGTTCACGCTAAACGTAGGTCCTAGGTAAAAGGGCCCATTGTGGCCTACTTGTCTAGTAAAATAAGTAGCTCACTACTATTAGGATATATTAAAATATGCGTAGAAGTTAAAACTGCTTTAAGCTGTTCAAATGATTTTTTCAATCAGAATTAAAATTAAATAAAATTATTTTTTTTTAAAGTAGAGTAGTAAGTGGTTTAGAAATTTTCACGAAGATAAAAATGAACCGCTTGTAATACCCAGCTAAACCCAGAAATTATTTAATTTCCTTTTGGAATTTCGGTTCAGGATAATTTCGTATACAGTCAATTTTTGAGCGGTTTGGTTTGACTACGTCTTGGGCGATAAAATGCCCAAGAAAAGGGGCCCCCCCCCTTAAAAAACCCCCCCCTTCCGGGGGGGGGGGGGGGGTCCCCCCCCCTTCCCCACCGTAACCCCCCTTCCCCCCGGGTAAAAATGGGGGGGGGGGGGGGGGGTTTTTTCCAACTTCCCCCCCCGCGGGGGGGGGCCCCTCCCTTTTTAATCTAAGAGGATGATATCCATTACACGCTGGAAGGTTGAGGGTGCGTTTTCTAAATCGAATGGCCATTATCTACTGAGACGCTGTTTTTTGGATGTCTTTTTGGTCTATTTAGATCTGGTGGAACTTGGATGCGAGATCTAACGTGGTGAAGTATTCGCACTTATTAACTTGGTCGAGAAGACCCGAAATATTCGGTAGAGGATATTTATCGTTGATAGTTAACTCGTTGAGTTTCCTATAACCGATGACTACTCTCCATTCTTGCTTGATTGAGGCGTCAAGCTTCTTTGACACTACCTACACTGGAAAGGGCCAAGGTGAGATAGGGTATTGGACTATGCCCTGGTCGAGCATTTTTGAAATTTGTGTTTTTACGTCCTCTTTATGGGCTTGAGAATACCGATATAATTTAGTGAAGACTGGTTTAGTATCGTTGGTACCTATGGCTTGTTTTATTTGATTAGTGAAAATTAAAGACTCACCCTCCAGATAAATTATGTCAGAGAATTTAAGACACAAATCTGTGATGGATGCACTCTCTTCGTCGTTGAGATGTTCTACCCGTGAATTGATTTTGAATTTTCTGCTGTCTAACCAAAACGTTATTTTGAAGGTCCGAGTTATCGTTGAGAGTATTTAAATTAATGGTTAGTAGGTAGAAAATGAGAATTCTGTAACCCCACCCCACCACTCTATCCGCCATTGAAGGGCAGGAGAAATGGGGGGTTATCAGAATGTGGTAGGGGTGTCACAGAACTCTCATTCATAGGAAAAGTGTGAGAGGATGGCGGTACATAGTTTACTTTTCAGAACAATTCAACATTATGCCTACTTGTATATGGATTTATTTGTATGAAATGTAAAAATGTAATGAAGGAATTCATTATATCAATGTATAGAGTAGATACCAGGGTGCACATGATTTGTGATAACTGTGATCTGCGTGACAGGAGAGTAGATGCCGCGTGAACGTAGTGTGGCGTGTCACAGAATTATAGAAAACGAGAAGTTAGTCACTAGTAGTACGTGATAGTGATTACAGTTACTCCATAGATCCTCCCACAAACAAAATCTAATGCATGGTGAGTACTGTGGCCATACCTTTCAGCATCTGCATACACTGAAAAAAGAGTAACTATACCACACCAATCACACCGAGGTGTGAAAAATATCGCATAACTAAGTTTACACAGCTTGTACCACAGTATCTACTTTTGATACTTTATACAAGAGTACTTCATATTCATCAGTAGTAAAAATAGTGAACCAGGGAGAGCACGTCTCAAGAGGGTCCAAAAAATTGCGTCAAATCAAAAAATGATTTAGATAAAAAATTTTTCAGAATAAGCAAATGTTCTGAACAGAACTCTTGAAAATTTGACATCAGATTAACCATTATTGAGAAAAACAGTTTAAAATTAATTACATTCTCGTAAAAGAAGTAAAGTCGATCACGGTGTACTTCCATATCATATCTAATTTGAAATGAGTGAAAAATAAATTTTTTATTTCGATTGTATCGTTAATCTCGTTTATACCGTTTATTTCTTTTGTCAATTAATTTATTATCTTATTTTCCTTTCTATCTCATTTGTCCTATTTATCTCATTTCTCCTATTTATGTTTGTCTTATTTATCTTGTTTATCTTATTTATTTTCGCTATATTATATATCTTATCTGCCTTATTCATGTTTCGTATTTTTTATCTTCTTTTTACTTAGTTATATTATCTATCTTATTTATCTGATTAATGTTACTTAACTTTTATATCTTTTTATCCTTATCTTTTTTACAGGATTTCGTTTTTTTTATTTTATCTATAGCATTTGATTTGAATGAACAAAATTAATAAAATAAACAAGATAAATAAGTTTAATAAGGTAAATAGCATAAATAAGAATTTATGTTATATAAGCAAATAGAATAAATGAAGAAGAATGCCGAAAGAACTCTTGAAAATTTGCCGTTAGATTGACAGCTAAGAAAAACGGTCTAAAATTATTTTCGTTCAATTAAAAAAGTAAAGCTGGTCTCATCAGTACTTTCTCAACATGAATTGAGTAAAAATAAATTGCTTTATTTAATTTGTTTAGTTTGTCTCATTTATCTCGTGTATAACGTTTATTTCGTCTATGTCGTCTATTTTCCTATTTATCCTATTTATTTCTTTAATCTGATTTATTTCGCTTATTTCATTTGTGCTATTTATCTTATTTATCTTAGTTATCTCAATTATCTTACATTACTTATCTTACTTGTCTTGTTTATCCTGTTTAATTCGTTTGTCTCGTTTATCTAGTTTATCTCGTTTATTTCGTTTAAGTATCTCTTTTATTTCGTTCATCTCGTTTTTCATCTTTATTTTTTGTTTATTTTATTTATTTTGTTCATTTTAATTATTTTACATAAATAAATAAAACAAAATAGAAATGAAATTTTTAATTAGAATAATTTATTTCTCCCAAGTTAAATTAAATAAGTTGATAAGAGAGTACTCCCGTTTTATAACTATTATTGTGTTCGTTCGCTCACAATATGTATAATAAAATAGAGATAAAAATAAGAAATATGCGTTTGTTAATTTTTTTTAATGTAATTACCAATTAAAAAAATACGGTCTAGTTGCCTAATCAACTTTTTTATTTTCGTAATCCAACATTTTTGAGTTAGACATACATTTGTACAACTCATATATATTTGTTAATAAATTTTATTGAATTTACTACTATTATTTAAGAACATTAAAGCATTATTAATAGGAGTAATGTTGGACAAAATTTAAATTTTCCACAAAATTATAAATCACATAATTTTCCGTCAAAATTCATTCAAAACATGCAAATGCGACTTGCAGTCTACTAAATCTTATTCGAATAGTAGAGTTTATTACAAAATAAAATTGCGTTTGTCCTATAGAAAAGAGGTTGTAGCCTGCTATCAGCATCATCACCCCTCGATAACGATATTCTTGTACGTGATTCCATTAGCGTACACGAAATACCTAACTCCACATGCCTGTTCTTTCGCCACCAAAAATCTTTACTGAAACATAAACCTTACTCTTAGAGTGCTCCTTGAGATAATCTTAAAATATCAATTTTTCAAAATATCTTTTAATATTTCCAGATTTATAATGTATTTAAATGTGTTTAAGTTTATTATTTGGTATAAGTATATTGTGAAATTGGACTTTTATATACTTCTAGTCCAGTTATAATGATCGTTTAATTTTATAGATAAATTATAATAGGTACCCAACCGAATGCCTTTTTCAGAAACGCTTATAGTTTAGGAAACGTACTTATGTCCATATTTTCCTTAACAGCTAAAGTTGATTTTAACTTCAGCCAAGGGTTTAGCGACTTCAAAACTTTTGAGTTTTGAACGTAGTATGTTAAAACTGCGGATTCTGATATTCTATTACTCTTTTTTTTTCATTGCGCAAATTTATAGTTTATATTTTTGGTCATAGAGGACTCTCGATGTTTCTAGATTCAACTGAGTACGGTAATGCAGTAGTCTAGAGTGTAATGAACTGGTTTCATTATCTGCTGACTCCCGAGTCTCAGTTCCGGTTTCCACCCTGACAAAGTCAAAGGGAGTGGTTGTGTGTATGCGTATTTTCAACAGCGTAACCCCCCGCTGCCTGTGCTGTTTCGACTTTGAATTTGGGGGCTGTCCAATTTATGTGGTGTTTTATGTTTTTCTTATATTTTAATCATTCTAATAAAAGAAGATAAGAGAAATACAGAGGTCTTCTTACGCAAAAATAATAAGGTGACAGTTATTTTTATTTACTTAGTACCTTGAAAACGGTAAGCGCCTGTGGCATGAAGAAGCACTCGATTTTCTAGACATGACTTTGATATTTTGAAATATGAAAAAAAAAATAGAATTATTACGTCTTATAATTTTTATTTTTGTCAGAATTGAAGGTTCGCTGAAGTGTTGTTGTGGAAAAAAAATATGTATACAACTCGTGTGTAAAATATCTTTCTGCACTCATCAGCCTTCGGCGGCGCATACTGATAAACTTATAATGACATTCTACTCATTTGTTGTATAAATAACTATTACGAGTTTTACAAATGTGTATCTAACTCAAAAACGTTGGTTTTGATTTTTATTTGATTTACGAAAATAGGTTTGAATAGGCAACTATACCGCATATTTGTAATTATATTAGTAAAAAATGACAAATGCGTATTTCCTATTTTTAATACCAGGTGTTCCACGTAAAACTCCGCAGGCTAATTATTCCAGAACTGAAAGAGATTTTTTAATTGTGCAAACGGGGCCTTACGGACAACTCAAGTGGGTATAATTCACATAAAGCGAAAGAAACTGATACCGATGCCGTGGGCGTCGCGACAAAAGAACCTAATTTTTTGCTTGTTTAACATTTGGTTATAACGTAAACTACTGAGCATATAATACACTTATAAGATCCAATTAACGGTTTCGAAATATTCTCTTCTTTACTAATAGATAAAAAATCACAATAATTTACGGAATGCAATTACATATTAGAAAAATAATTCATAAAATCAGCACAACACTTAAATAAAAACACAAAAATTACAACAAATTTACAAAAATTCTTCAATATTGGTTAATACACAACCTATACTTTTTTTATTATTCAAAATTTATGGCTTGTAAAAGAATGTTTCTTGGTATTGAAGAATAAATTTTATTAAAAAATCAGCCATATCCTTAATTTCAGTTTTGTACATCACATTTTTTAAATAACCCCATAAGAAGAAATCAACTGTTGTAATATCTGGTGCACATGGAGACCACCTTAAGAGCCTTGTGGCTATCCATCGTCCACGATAATTTACATTTAAAAAGTTTTGAACAACGCGACTCTCGTGAGCAAGTGCTCCATCTGGTTGTATCCACATGTTTCGGCGAGTATCGATTGGAACTTCTTCCAACAGTAATGGCTGTTTTTGAAGGAAATGTAAATAGTTCAACTCATTCAAATTATCTTCATATAAATAAGGCCTAACTAAAAATCCATTGACTATCCCACACCACACGTTTACACTAAACACGGTTGAGGGCTTATTTCTTTAGTCCACGTAGGATTATTATCAGACCAATAATGGCAAATGTGCCTGTTCAAAATTCCATTTTTAGTAAATCGCAATTCATCAGTCTACATAATCTTGTTTTCGTGTTTATTCGTTTTTATACAGAAGAACAGCAAATCGATCAATGAAATCCAGTCTTCTTTCTGTGCCACCTCGTCGTAAATGTTGGTTAAGATGGGCTTTATAAGGGCGATAATGACACTTTTTAAGAATTTTGTGAACCGAGGTTGCATATATACCAGTTTCTTCTTGAACAACCCTTGCCGAAGTGTGTGGATTATTCTGTATCTTTTGCAATACTATTGCTGTATTTTCATCATTTGTTACAGTGTTATCACGAGGATGTTTATTTTTTCAAATGAACTCTGCTCAAACACAAATGTTTTATGGTCAGAATGCCACCGATTTTGATATCGAACCTGGTAAAGGCCCTTTGTTGGTCTTAATGTCTATGGTACTCTCCATACAGCAAAATTATTCTCTTCATTGGTGTATTGAACCATTTATTCACAAGTATTTTTAGCTGTATTTCATTGACAAAAATTTTATTAAATAATACTTTAACAGAAGTTAACTGCCACTAAAAAAATGTATCTTGATTCAATACTTTATTGAATATCTACTAGGTACAACTAGTTTTCACATTTTTTCAATATTTTTAGGAGAGAATATCTCGGAAACCGTTAATTTGATCTTATAAGTATATTATATGAAAATGATCAGAATTTAACATACTTACCAAATGTTAAAGGATCAGCGCCCCTGTCATCGGTTTTGTTTACTGTATTTAAAATTATACTCACTAAAATTGTTCGCAAGACTCTGTTTGCACAATTAAAAAAATCTTTTTCAGTTTTGGAGTAATTCGCCTGGAGAGTTTTACATGGAACACCCGGTATAATAGATATAAGTAGTAGAGGCGCCCACGGCAATATTTTTATGAGGGGCTGGTATTTCTGTAATTTGTAATATTGGTTGTCCTGCGAGTTATTTTCATACATGTGTGATTTTGGATGATTTTTTTCTGATTGAGTATACGACTGGCTATAAAAAACTCATTTAATAATTTTACTGTAGTTTTAAATTGTTGGATCACATTATCGTCGTAAATCTTTATGTTTAGTTTCCTATTACTTAAATAATAATAGCAATAATGCAATTTTACTTATAACAGATACAGTCAATTATACCTTCATATTAATATCCGTTCGGCTCGTTGATGTGAAGGTCAGTGGCGCATGCTTCTAGCATGCATCAAACGGTCTAAGCAGTTTTCCTAACGTATGCAATACCAACCTCAGCTTGGAAAAAATGTTAATGACGGGTATTAAAAACATTTGTTTGCAACTTGCCTAAATTTTAATTAAACTATTCTGACTTTTTACGGTATATATGCAATGTGATAAATATCAGCTCAATTATATTTTCTCTTGTTACAAACAGTAGTAGTTTGTTAATTTAAAAGTTTAATTTCGATTTCAAGTGAAGGAAACTGTTTTTTTAAGTGCTTAATAAAGACACAAACTTTGCCATACATACAGAAAATGACATCACAGGTAGTGATTACTAATAGGTAAAACTTCACCCCTCTTAAAATTAAAGTTTTTTGAACTTCCTTGCCATAATATAAAATTGAGTTGAATGTATTTTTAATTTTTCGTGAAAACCACATTTATTTTCTTGAGCAGAACTCAGACAAAATTGAAAACGGACATGATCTGAAATTACCAAAACTCTGATCGTTTAACCAGGGTAGAAGAATTATTGTTTATTCTGAAGCAAATTTAGTTCGCATTAGTGAAAAGACAATAAAATCGGCATGTATTCCTATGAGTACTGTTTCTTAATATGAACAGAAGTACATATGATACTATTTTTTGTCACTGACTTCGACTTGGAAATTAGGTTTAGATGCGATTAGACGGATGCCACTAAGTGTAATTAAAAGAGATTAGAGTGCTGACTTTAGACGTGACAAAAATACGAAAATCGTCAAATGGCCAAAGGCCCTGGTGTTATAGTAAGAGCGACAGGAGACAGTGACAAACGTAGTAATAAAGACACAAATTGAATGGTGACAGAACACATTGTTGAGGTACGGGAAAGGAAGCTGGAAGTGGATTAAATTATTGTAAAAGTTTGGGAGGTGCGAGAAACGGAAGTATGTTACATATGTGTCTAGTCGATGCCGAGGATCATAGTTGGTAGGATATTATTAAGGTAGTTAGAAACCATGTAGTGCTCATTTTATATATGAACCCAAACATACAAAAATTGGGTGACAAAGTTTCGTGTTATAGGCACAGAAGATGGTGTAAAAGAAATCCCCTAAAAAGACAATTAAAGCAAAATTTTTTTTTCTGAAAATTTAGTGGAGATTTTGCTGGAGACACCGTGTAAAATACATGTAGTATTACAGTATTACAGTATTACATACCGAAAAAGTTGACATTTTGTTGTAGGCGACGACGGTGAAATTTACACAGTGAGTCAAACAGTCAACCTGTTGTCGGAGACGCCAATTACATTAAAACGGAATCCAATAATTTAAAATTCTGCATGGCAGGCGATAAAGGGTACTGTCTTTGTTTAATAGGTTTTGCATATCATATATCAATAGAATGAATATTAAATGAGTAAGACCAAGGCTATTTGTAGGTGCAAATTCTGAAAACATTTTAGTAACCTTTTCTAAGGCTTTCTTTTCTGTAAATGATAAATCCCGTATAGTTTGAATAGTATTAACCGTGCAAAGTGTAGCGGTAGGTGAACGATAGGAAAGGCCATTAAAGTTTACGTTAATTATGAATTCTTCAAAATTTTTTACTTTAGATAGCCATTTCGGCCACTCAGAAATAGACTGGACTATTATTTGCTCTTTTTGGAAACATTGCTTTTTTTGTTGAAACCTTCAGTTGGTTTTCTGAACGATTTTTGGATTACACCTAACGCATCGAGGTTTTGTAGTGTTCTTTAAACCACGACCAAAGCAAAGTCACTTACGGGGGTTACGACATATAGTGTAAGCATGCCCTGCATTATCACAATTCCAGCATTTAAGGTTGGAAACTAATAAAACGTTAGCGTTACTAATTTTTTTCTGAGAAGAGTTAAAATTATAATTAGGAAATGAGGTACCTAAGCCAGAAGCTACATAGCTTAAATTGGGTTCTAACAAGCCCACTTTCAGATTTGGTGGTAGTTTATAGCGAGAAGATCATGTCCGAGATTCCTCTAATCTTTTACACAATTCCTCTAACTGAGACACTGTAGTCGGTTGCTCTAATGTAAGTCTAGATTTTTAGTAAGGTAACAAATTTCACCTAATTTTATTAACGATAACCGTCTCTGTTAGTAAGTTAGGTAATCGATTAAATAGACCTTCCATGGAAGCTATGTAAATGGCTAATGAACGTTCATTAGCACCTTGAGTTCTGTTATTAATCTCTTGTAAGAGCTCATCCTCGTAATTATACAGTAAAAAAATCCTGTTTTAATTTTACTACCAATTCCTCCCAAGTATTAACTTTATTACGATTAGTACTAAACCAAATCTACATAAATCGTACGCTGACTTAAACAATTCATCTTCAGATACGTTTCGCGCTTGCCGTAACAACTCGATTTTTCTAAGAAAGAAATGACAGACTCTTTTTCCATGGAACCATTAAAAGTAAAATGCCATTTGTGAGGAGGTATAGATTTTACATTAGATGAATTTAAGTTAAAAAAGAGATACTCCGGTAGAGAGTAGAAGCTCTAGGTACTTCCTTGAAAGCAAAATCACCCTCCTAAAATTTGCAGTTGTAAAACGCATTTGTTTGTATCCTCTTCATCCGTATCTGTGACTAAACGTTGCATTTGATTCGATAAATGAGTTAAACGAGACGAAATTCGATTTCTAAGGGATGTTTCTCCCGAAGTTCGATATTTATTAATCAAAATCTGCAAGTCCTTAATTGTTTCAGAAATTTGTTTTACATCATCTCTAAACGTATATGGATGTTCAGACAACGTGTGAACGAAGCTTCTGTTAGCAATTTCTTGCCCCGGTAAATCTCTTAAAATTTTTCGTTTATGATTCACGTTACCCGTAGGCTGTACATTTCTTATTTTTAATTTATAGGTAAGTTCAGCGACTTTCAAGTAATTCGGTTCCATAATAATAATATAATTAACAAGTTATAAAAAAAGTTGCAATATAATAAACTATAAGAAAACAAAAAAAATGTCTCAAAATATTTTTACTATAAGATAAAAAAGTTTAATCTAGAAATTTTGATATGATCCGTAAAAATTATAGTGTGATTAATTAAAATAATAATCAAAGATATGATGTACTAATTAGGTATAATACTGAATAATAATGATTATACAAGATAATTTCAGCAGTAGTATAATATTTTCAACAGCCAAACAAAAATTACCAATGAAAATCAAGTATTCCAGTCTTAAAGTATTGAGCAACAAAACAATTCCAAGTCATTATTAGTAATAAAATATTTTTCTCTTAAGAAATTCCGTAGGTATAAAAATTCATACAAAATTATAGTAGTGAATTACTTGAAAAAGTTTCCAATAGGAAAAATTTATGTAGAAATATATTTCCTTTAAAAATATTTTCTAATTCCAGTAGTAAATAAGAGAATAAAATTATATCCCAACTGTTTTACAAAGTACGTTTTAAAGTTCAATGATATAATTGATGAAATAAATAATAGCAGGTATTGTGTATATTTTACATTAATCGGTAAAATGATAAACAGATAGACCACCAACTAAATAAGAATTCGAGCAAAAACTAATAGTAATTTAACTTATTAAATTTTATGTTCTCCTAATATTACAATGTGCGTAAACAGTATCAAGGAAATCAAATTCTTATTCTTAGCAGTATCCAGCTATCAGAAATAATGTAGGTACGGTCAGAGACAACCCGAGACGTGCAAGTGGATAGAAAATTTTGTCCGATATTAACATTTATTCGCTATCTCTATTTAATATAAGAATAGTCAAATATAGCCTAGTCCTAGTCCGATAAAATGGAAGGTGAAAGTAGAGGGTAGCACTTGCACTGCTGTCATTTCTGTTCTATCCCGCGCTTTTTCTGTGATATTTATCTGTCAACTTGAACTGACGAAAGAAGTGTTTGTTATTTTGTCGTGATTTTGATTATTTCTCGTTGTATTTTGTGATATTTGTGTGTTAAAGACTATTTCTCTTCTTAAAGTCTACCAATTTCATATAACTGGTAAGTTATAAAATTATAAATAATTTTATCCGCTATATCTAACCTATATATTAATCAGAAAGGATAAACAGTATTAGAAAATGTGCTACCTGTATCCTTTACCTATTTCATTCCTCATAATAAACTTTGAAATTGGTTGTAGGTTACTTTTTGTTTGAGATGGCCACAGCGTCACGAATTAGATTGTCTTATGTGTGTGGTTCTTCGGAGGACGATGTGGCAAAACTTCATTATTTTCCTTCAAGGTTGGAAAGGTAAATTAAGGCCTGCACTAAATTAACAACACTTCTAACAGCACAGTTTTTTATGTTTTACAGGTAAAAAATTTGGCACGAGAATATGGGTATACATTACACTGAAGAAACTCTTCAAAATTATAGGATATCCTCCCGTCATTTTACTGTTGAGAGTTAGATCGACCTAAGTAGTCATAGGTTGACCCGCAATGCAGTCCCCACACTTTTTTCATGTCGTCAGTTGGCAACATACCAAGTGCAAGCAGGTAATATGTGTTTTACAAAATGTTGGTGGTGAGGGGTATTTAGATGTCAATCCATAGTTGTTACTAATTAGCTTGGTAGAATTATCGCAGACTTTTTACTATTATTTAATTTATTCAAAATAAAGAAATATAGATTTGAACCAATAAACATGGTCGCTAATATCTATCTCATTTTACTTCAGATCTAGCCTCAAGCAGCGCCTCAACTTCAAAGAATATACCTTATGAGTTAGCGGAGGAATTTCCTAGCATAGTGAAGGCAGCTAGTGAATTTTTGGAGGAGATTCCCAGCACTTCTGTATCAGATCAGAATGTCACCGTTCGAAAACGACCAGTATTTAGAGACATTGGCGATCTTTCAAGGACGGTTGTCCTACTCCAAGAAAAGTTAAACTTATGAACATGATTTGTCAGAAGGAGGACCATATACGGAAGTTGAAAGTCATATGCAAGCAAAGGGCTTACGACATCAAATCTCTATCAAATTTAGATCACTCATCAGTAGTCAGAAGTATATTTAAGGGGATGTCGAATACTACAACCAATTTCCCAATTACGCTGTGCCAAACGCGATCAAAAAGGTAGGAGATGGACTATCGAAGAAAAAGTTATAGCCTTGGCACTTCTAAAAAGGAGTCCAAAGTGTTACAAACTGTTGTCAAAGATCGTCGCGATGCCTTCAATTAGAACATTAATTTCACTATTGGAAAAGGTCCCATTCCATGTTGGCATTAATGAACACTTATTTAGACACATCAACAACAGTTTAACATTTGTTAAACTTGTCCATTTGGGCAAGATAAATTGTGTCTATTGCTATTTGACGAAATGGACATTAACGAAAATGTTCAATATGATGTAACCTGCAACCTTCTAGAAATTTAACTGTGACCAATTTTTTGAGTGGTCTAGCCCGGCAAAGTGACATAAGGATTTGTAAAGTTTTTACCAATTCCTTATGCCATTTTCTGTTGACAAAAAAGTATCCGATAACAATTAAAAATGATTATTCCAGTCTTCTTTGAAAGTAAGCGTCTGATGTCTGTTAGTTGAATTTTATATTTTATTAAAGTTAAAAAGTTTTTTTTAGACTAGCAGGAACCGTTGCAGAAAAAACATTGTACACAACACACCCAGAAAGTGACTTTACTGGGCTCGCTAGGGCTTTTGCAATGGAAATTGCCAGCTCGACCAGTAAAGAATCACTTTCCGGTCTTGTTGCATAAATAACTATCATGCTTTCTTGATATTTTCTGTAATATATTGACAAAATGTCCTAAATTTGCTTTTTTGTAGTTTTCTGATTTTAATAAATTTTGTACAAAATATAATTACCTACCTAATTGTGTTTTGAGTGTTATGTTAATTATCCAATACAAAAACATATTTCTTTTAAATCTTATGTTAAGCAGTTCAACAAGGTTACAATTAACCTTTTGATTAGTTTAACATAAAAATTAATTGATATCTGGTTTTGTATTCTAACTTTAAAATAGCTTTGTTTCTGCAGCAGTTGGTGATCGTTTGTGGATCATCAGAGATAGTCACTCGGTTAGTCTTTAACTTCCAGTGAATAGAAGTATTTAAAAACAACTAATCGACTACTTCTGGTCCACAAACGATCACTAACTGCTACAGAAATAAAGCTTATAAATAATATCAATAAAATAATAAAAGGGGGTTTTGAATTTTCGCGGGCGTTTGCTTCTTACGCCATCTACTTTCACCTTCCATTACAATCGACCAATTTAATACTACGGATTAAATTTTAGCACGTACTTGCGCGTCTCAGGGTTGTCTCTGGTACGGTATCTTGTTAAAACATACAAATGGGTAAACAACTTTTTATAAAACCAGCTGATACACTTTCTAGGTCAATAAATTTTCACAATACCACATAACAAAATTCAATGTTATTTTTACGTTAAGTAAAATACCATATTTTATTAGTAATTTCAGATAGTTGCAAAAATCATAAGATAAATATTTCCATATAATTTTTTGAACGAAATGTATATTCACATATATTTTTCCAAGGAAAAAATTCGTTTCTCATTAGGAAAAATTCGTTTTCCACATTTGCCATATTTTAAACTACGTTTATGTAAGAAGTATCGCGTTGAAATGGCGCCAATTTTATGAAACTTCAACAATATATAATTTATATTAATATTATTAAGTCCCTCTAAGATTTATAATTAATTACCTGTTTTATTAGGCCTCTCATAAACAATTAGCGGTCCAGTTGGTTAAATTTTTTTGTTGCTTGTCGGCTGCTCAGTAATTCCGGTGGGTTCCTAGGTCAGGGCAGTTGTTAAATATTGATAAGTATTATCAAATATGCTTTTAGCTTTATTTATCAACAATGCTAAATAGAGATTACTGTAGTTTAAATCAAGGATTTAAAATGTTGGTTGTTCCAGTAACTAATTTTTTATACGGTATTAAGCAGGTTAAAAGACAAGATACAAGTAGGCGCCATGTTATCAATAAAAATATTAATAACAATGGTTACAGGTATCAATCCAACAAACTTTCGAGAATGTAAGAATGTGAGCACAGACCCTTCTCTCTTAGAAAAATAAACAACAGAATTTTCAGGAAAACAAATATATTACAAGAATTAAAAATTATACCTGTAATAGGTATAACAGGACAAATTAAATTAAAAAATTATTTACAAAAAATTAAGTTATTTCAAAATTTGACTGATGGTCCAAAAAAATTATAATCAACAAAAACAAAAACAAAACTGTGAAGCAGAACAAAAAAAATATTACAATTCAAGTTGTATTTTTTCCTTCACCCCGCAACTATCCCAACATTTACAAAAATTTATTTTGGTTGGTACGACAAATGATAAGATCTGGCAAGTTCTCGATTTTACAGACAGACAGACAGTACCTTGTTCAATACTAGGCTGATGGAATCTTTCCAGTATGATCTCCTTGTTCCTTCACGAACTATAGCTCGGCGGACAGTTTTCTGGTGAGAATATATGGGATGCAGACTCCTAGGGGAGCAACGGCTACGGCTGGTCTAATGGTTTTTCCAACAAGCAAATAATTAACCTATCTGGTGGGATTTATGGTTGAACCTTCGGTCTCGAGTATAAAAGAAAAATTACCAGTCAAAATTTATAACAACAAATACAGAAAGGATGTATAGGTGATGTTACGGTTGAACAAAAAAATACAATAAGGCAAAAGAAAAAAATGACTACTGTGTATAACCAGTAACTGAAATCAACAAATGGAATTAGTTAAAAATAATTACAACTCAGTTAATTTTCTTAGAGGAGAAAATTACCGACTGATAATAACAACTTAACCAACGTTATACTATTTTTCTTGATAAGAAAAATAGTTAAGCAAGAAAAAAATACAGAAAGGATGTATAGGTGATGTTACGGTTGAACAAAAAAATACAATAAGGCAAAAGAAAAAATGACTACTGTGTATAACCAGTAACTGAAATCAACAAATGGAATTAGTTAAAAATAATTACAACTCAGTTAATTTTCTTAGAGGAGAAAATTACCGATGTAATAACAACTTAACCAAACGGTTTAAGTTATACTATTTTTCTTGATAAGAAAAATAGTTAAGCAGAGAGAAAAAAAATAGTGAAAAGATAATTAATAAAAGAACTACTCGACTTGTAAATAATAAATTCTAGTTTAAATCAATTTAATAATGAATTTAAGGTAAAAAAAAGATCACTCTTAAGAATTACGATATTAATTAATTATGATAAATATTATGCTATTTAAAATAAATTATGAGTTTTCCAAAAATAAATATATATCTTTATCCAAAGTAAGAAATATCCGACAATGAATTTTGAAGCACAATCTAATAAAATATGCTTAAACAAATATAAGACACAGGAAAATATTTTACCCATTTAGATAAATTATATCAATTTTCCCAGATATAGAAAGGTAGTGACTAATTTATTATTTAAATAAATTATATTAATTTCCACAGAAAAAGAAAAGTGTTAAACAATTTATCTTTTAAATAAATTATATTAATGTTTATAGACAAAGAAAAATGGTAAATAATTTATGTCTCACATAAATTATATTAATTTTTATAGAAATAAATTCTTTTAATTTCCACAGAAAAGATAAATGGTGTGTGTTACTTTAAGTTATAAACGTTATTTACGGTAAATATCGGTACAGTCTAATAAACTTTAACAAATCAAGTTAATCTTTTTCAATACGTTAATATCAGCAAAAAATTTAGGCAACAGCCCTTGTGAATCCGTAAATTTAAAATATGTAGCTTTTTAATGATAAAGAAAAATGTATTTAACTGACATCAAAATGCACAGCTTTTTCAGTCGCCTAGAGGCTTTGCGTGTTCTCTAGTAGGAAGAAGAAAAAAGGACTTGAGTCCAAGAGGTAAGTGAGGGCAGCAAATTAGAAACAAAAATGCTAATTAACAAGGTACGATAAGATAATTACTAATTAAATAAAATAAACAATATAAATTTCATCTATAGAGCTAGTAAGGCGATCCAAACTTAAGAATTTAGTTGAATGTAAAGGACGCGCAAATATGGCGACTAGCCAACGGGCTTTACACTAAACTAATATAGATCGATAAAAATCGATATTAAAACCTATAAAAGAAAATAAATAACTTGTCAAGAACATACCTCACATACTCTAATTATTTAAAATGAAATTATGCTAATTATTAAATATTTTAAATTAATAATTTAACGATAATGCAATGCTACGCTCTCCTTCCTACTTGAAGAACACCCAGAAAATCCTCGCTTCGCCCGCTTCCTCATCAAGTGATTGACTCGTGCATGAACGAAAATCAGGGCGCCTCGATTAAAACACCAGGACAGCAAGATCGTAACCATAATTTGTTAAAATTATTATTACAAATTTGTTCTCCGGAGAGTAGGATGCGGTACCAGCAACCTTATCACGATAGAATCAGAGCGTGAACCGTGGGGTTCCCCCGTTACATCCTTCGTCGGTCGTAAACGCTGGCTCCGAACCGGATAGTCGCGCCCTTCATACGTAGGGAGCTCCAAAACCGAACCATGACTTTCATTACACCGAAGACTGTCAGTGGCACAAACCGCCCCGCACCACGTCCGTCCTTGTATAACGGATAATTAAAGTTTGAGGCAGCGGGGATAGGGTTGTCCCCCTGCCTTAGGGCATGCATTCTGAATTGGATCATAAGACCCTAGTCTACTATCACTAAAGGCGGCACCATCACCACTAAGAATCTGACACCATAAGAAGGGAACAAGTAGCCACCCTGGCCGTGAATCCCCCTTCCCTAGCACTCATGTCAGTAAGACGTCTCTTACTACCTTTGATAAGTAATGGTCGAGGTCGCTTACGCGATTCTCTACCCCACATCTGTGTCGATAGTGGCATTATCGTTGCCCAGATACCTAGGATTGGGTAGCTCCGCCATCGGCTTTAGGGATGTGTCCCGTGGAGTCTGCACGGCGCGGCGTGCCCGAAATTCTCATGTCAGTAAGACTTCTCTCGTTTGATGAGTTACCGTCGAGGTCGCTTAAGCGATCCTCTACCCCACATCTCTTGCCGGTGGTGGCTACCCGGGGATTGGATAGTTTCACCACCGACTTTATGGCTGTTTCCCGTGAGATCTGCACAGCACAACCTTAACATCGGAATCATACATACTCACTTCTTCATCTTAGCTACCACAATTTTGATACCTTAACTCGTTTATGACCTGATCGCTACAAGTAGTAATATGGTTAATATGATCCTAAAATCTAAGGTAAAACTGTGGTAACAAACTGAATTTCCTTAATGCGATATATTCATCAGATGACCAATATATAAATCTGTAAATCGCTTCTTAAACGTTCTCCATTCATGATAACCAGAAACGAAAATAATTATTTCATTTAAATCGTATGAAGATTTAAAAGGCAAAATTGTCGACAAAATGTGAATTTGATCGATCAAGAACAAAAACTAATATAATACTGGAAAGTACAGTTCACAGCCACTAATTTACTGTACTTTTCAGCATTGTGATGCTTTTTTGTTTCTGATCTATCCCATTGTTGATCCAATTCTTTGGCTATGCTGCGCTGATGAATAGCAACAACTCCGAAATACGTGTCTGTAGTTGCATAATTGTTTTTGAATTCTGCCTTTAATTATCGATATGAAAATACCATTTTAGATAAATTTGATTTTCGGACATTCTAAACTTGATTATGGTTTAATAATTATTACAATTATGACCTAATATGAAAAAAAAATTGTGACAAAAACGTTTAGTGAATACACAATAAGATGTTATGAATAAAAAATAACATGCTTAGACAAAGCTCCAGTCGAGGTTAATTTAATATTTTATTTTTAAACAGTTCATACGAGAAACTGTATGCTTTGTTAACTTCTCCAAATGTAATGAAATAAAATCTAATTTTATTATACTTTGCTAAATTAAATATCACATGACGAAAAAAATTTCCAGATGCAAACTTTCTTCTAATGATCAGTTGACAACAAAAAAAATATTTTTAACTTATTAAAAAAGCAGAACAACATTATTTTACTCTAAATACCGAGGTTGTCTTCTTTACCTCCATTAACAAGAACGTACTAAATTAAATTCAGTTTAAGGAAGTGTTTCGTTGAATATTTTATTCTGTTATTTTATTGAATGAATATAGGGATATTTTCCATGTGTACCCAAAAGAAAAATTTTTTGTAGTTTATGGAAAAAGTTAATTTATAATTATCTCCTAGGCTCCAAAAGGATTGATTGATTTTCTTTCTCCCGTTAATTTACAAAGTATTCCGCGGGCAATAAGACATATGTTGCTTTCTTGAGTAGTAGTCTTGAGTCTAGTATGTTTCGATTTGTTTGTTTTGTTTTACTGTTTCTTTTAATTGTTTATATTATACCATGCTTATCTTTATATATTTTAAAATTACTGATATTTACAGGGAAAACGTAAATTGAACAGTCGACGAAATATCGACCATTTAAAATCTGGTTTCTCTCGCAGAAAATCTAAGGGTGCAAGATTAGGCAATTTAACTGGCCATTCAACTGATCCAAACCATCCAATCCATCTTTCATTAAAATGTTTATTCAACCAATTCCTTATAATAATTGTATAAGGGCACTCATCTTGTTGCCAGTACACGCTTGCAATCAAATTTGGAACGATATTACTATGAATAACAAGTAATATAGATGTTTCCAATAAATGCAAATAAACATGCTGATTTAAGTTTTCATCGAGAAAATATGGACCGATTTTACGTTGACCTTCTTGTAACTCCGACTGTTCTTCCGTATTCTAGATTTAGAATTAATTTCAGCCCAGTATCTTGATTACTGAGAAGAAACCAATTCATTGGTGGAAAATGTAGCTTTGTCTGTGGAGAGTAAATATTCCAAAAAATACTATTTTGTGGTAATATCTTTAACACCCTGTATTTCAGCAATAATGCCCCTATTGACCCTATATCGTATAGATATTAATTATTAACCTAATTAAAACAGTACATGAAAATAACTTAAAACAAAGAAAAAAAATAAAATGGAGGTTAAAGGTTGTACAAAGAAAATACAGCGCAATGGCTTCTAACAAAAGGATTCAATTTAAAATAGTTAACATATTAAAAGAAAGAACTCAAACTCTGAAGTTTCGGAATCGTAACTTGGTGGGAAATAAACATAAAGAATGTATATAGCTCTATAGAGCTTTTGTGAATAGAGTAAGGAATTTAAAACATTCGTGTCTTTTAAATTAATGCAAATTTTGTTTTAAAATAAAGCAGTACAGAGTACAAAGGTAGTTATAAATATTTCACAAAGTATTCTTCGTGAGAATTTTTAGATACTTTTAAATAATGCCTAGACTTAGGAAATATTAAATACCATATCTATGGGTATTATTGTAACTGATGTGAAAATTGCAGTCTAAGATGTATGTAAATTTGTAACTAAATAACCAGCTATTTGTCCATAATTTTACTCAACCGGGTGTAAACTAACTCATTAGTAATATATCTGTTTATTTTCATCGACTTACAAAGGGTCCCAGAGGTTGAAATAACCCTTTAAACTTTTAAAACATTTTATAACAGCTATTTGTGCATAATGTCGTTTTGATGAGGGTAAATTAAGTCGTCAGTAGACCAATTTTTTAGGGCTATGGTGGTGTGCCTCCCATAGTTCCTTGTCATATCTTCGAGAAAACGCATCTTTTGGAGTAAGTGGCTCTTACTATAGAGTTAATTATACATCCGTGTAACAGATTTGCATGGATAAAATAATTCTTTGGCCAATCATATATTTCCTGTATCATTTATAAGGGTTGTGTCAGACAGTAAAGGGTTGTTCTTCATCCCCAATTTTTTTATTTACACTCTTAGGCAACGTAACTCATCTGCTACATAAAAAAATACACAAAAAAAGTACATTTGTTAAAACCCGATACAATCAATTGCTTACGAGCAATTTGCTCATAAATTTTTCATTACTTTACTTAATTAATAATATCGATACAATTAAAACAATTCACGAATATTAAATAATATCCACCTGATAATATTACTTTTAATATTGCTGTAAATTATACAGCTGATATTTATAAACCTCATATTGGTCCTAATTATAGTCTAAAATATGATATCCAATTTTTTGAAAAAAACATGAATTTAAAAAAATAATTTCGTTTGCAGTTATGACTTCGATGAACTATCCTTTATCCTTTATTTACAAAATGCCCAGTTTTACAGGAAACGATGACAGCAGGTTATTTATTAATAATATAATTTTTAAGTGGCATCCTGCAACGTTTAGTATTATAACAAGTATTACAACTTTTAAGTCTAATCTCCGTATCCACCTCTGATATGTGCATAAGTTAAGCGTGCGCTACGCGCACCCTCGGCGCGTTGCAAGGCATCTTCCTCTGTCGAGGAAAAATTTTTTATATTATTGGCCGTCACGCCGTTACGTTGCGTCGGATCAAATTCGGCCATAAGACTTTTTTGCGTCGTTCGCGACGAAGAACGACGCGCCCCCGCGTTTTTGCCGAAAAGGCGCGTTCCGAAATAAGCCCCCCTCTCCGACCCCCACCCCCCACCAATTTTTTTTAAGGAAATCCCTCCTTGAATAACAGCCGCCCACGGGAGCGCGGTCCTTAATCTACAGACGAAGTATTTTTTTCGGACGATCGAATCTTTTCGGCGCGTCGATGGCCGCCACGCCGTTACGACGCGTCGGATCGAATTCGGTCGTCAGACTTTTTGCGTCGATCGCAACAGAGAAGGACACGCCGCCCGCTAATTTGCCGAATAGGCGGTTTCCAAAAATTAGGCCCCTCCCCGACCCCCCACCCCTACTAGTTTTTTTTTTTTTTCCGAAAACCTCTCGTCGAATAATACCCGCCCACGGAAGAGCTCTCCTTAATCTGCCGACGAAGTATTTTTTTTCGGACGATAGAAAATTTTCGGCGCGTCGAAGGCCGCCACGCCGTTACGACGCGTCGGATCGAATTTTGGTCTTAAGACTTTTTTTTGCGTCTTTCGCGACGTGGAACGACACGCCGTACGCGATTTTGCCGAAATGGCGCGTTCCGGAATTAGCTCCCTTGTAACGGTCTACTTATTTGGGCTACCCTGTAGCAAGTGTGTTTTGTGCCACTCAGTATCACTCTTCGATTTATCAGACCTGAAGGTATGCAGCCAGTAATACTTTTGGTTTTACTTTTGGTTTTGGCGTTTTTACTTACTTATTTGTTATTCTTATCCGGCTTTGGGACTAGAATAATTTCTTTAATTAATAGGTGGAACTTGTATGGGACTTTACAACAATAAAAAAGAAAAGATTAAATTGTATTTATTTAAGGATTAAAATTTAAATTCAAATCTGTTAGTAACTTTTATCCAAGTAGTGGTATGCTGCAATTTTTTGTTTAAAAGAAAATAAAAAAAAAACGAACTTCCTTCTTTTTTGGTACGAAGCAGCAGCCATGCTGAACAGAAATTGAATTTAGCTACTTTTATATTTTTAATAAGAGCCTAAAGAAGATCTAAGGTATTTATGTAATTAATTTTGGTATTCAAGTTTCATAATAAATTCTCAGTACATAATTTTAAGCTAAAAACTGTTTTTAGGCTCGTCACCTCGTACTCTTGAATGCTCGTAACCTCGTACTCTTGTATACTCGTACCTTTGTACGTATTACATTTACTACTCTGAGTTCCTAGAGCTACGTAACTAGTCAACCCAAGTCCACCATTATTTGTTAGCGTGCAGCTGGCACGATGAAGAATATAATAGTCAACTTATATGTTTTATTCCAGTCTAAGGCCATATAATTTGTCAGCCAGAGAGTTCACTTTGATTTTGGTAGTGTATTCAGCTAGCAAGTTAGTAGTTCAGCGAAATCTGTAAGTACGCTTTATTTTTACCACTTCCATTTCAACAAGGAGTACGTAATATGCAGAAGCACTTACCAAAGCTTGGTTCGATTGATTTCATTTGGTTAAAAATAGCAATTTAACAGCTCCTGTGCATATCTAATATTTACTTCCTAATTCAATGAATTGTTAGCGATTTTACACCTGCATTGTTAATTAAGCTGGTATTGTATTTCTTGTAAGAAATTTAGTTTTAATGAAATAAATAAACATCACTTGGTCTTCTTGCCTGCGATATATTATGTGACTCGAGAAACAGCTGTTTCTTGATTATTTACTAAGGTAGCTTAAAAGAAAGAAAAACATATCGATGCTTATCTTTTATGAAGACAGGTAATAGCTACTTACCACCTTATATTACAAAGTAGTAAACGTAGGTAATATTTATTATAAATTATACAGTGAATTTTAATCTTCAATACTAATTTTTATCAAGGAAATTAATAGATGTGTTGTTACTATGCATTTTGCCCATGTTTTGTTTAATCTCAGCTAGGTTAGGAATTGTAGAATTTTGGCTGTCAAATGAATAGGGCGCTTACCCAAATGTTCAGCATACACACAAAGTTTATTAGCCATAAAGACTGGTGGTCAAGGAATAAAAATACCTTCTCTGTGTTTAAACTTATGTTATACTTATCTGTGATAAGATTTGTAAAAGTTAGTAAATAATAATTAACAAAAAATTTTTTCAGTTAATATTATTTTTTCATTCCACTCTATATGTTAACTTTTACCAAGAAGAGGAACTTAATTTGTTTTTAAATTATTCTCTGTGTTTAATAATTGTTACTTCATTTGTTTATATTGGTACTGTTCTTTAACGTCACATATACTCCATCTTGTTATCCATTTGAGGATATATTGTAATTTTTTGTATATAGATTTACTAACCTTTTTTTTACTAACAATCATTTATATTTACATACATTTTAAAGTTTACATTATTTATATTTAACTTGATTTTTTACCAAGTAAATGTTTGATTATCAATTAACTTTTGATTTCTTTATTTTGCCTCCTTCTTTTTGTCAATTTAAAAATTGGCTGGCGCCCAGGGTAGTTTACCTATTGTGTCCTGACTACTAAAAATCAGAATACTAATTAAATGCCCTTACCCACCTCGCTCCCGACTATAAAAGCTGCCGTGCTCGGGTGACGCTCTGTTTAACACCTAAGGGCGTCGCACCCTCTCCCCGTCCCACCCCCTCCAATTGTTTCACGAAAACTCCCTATCGAGTGATGCCCGCCCACGGAAGCGCGTTCCTTAATCTGCATATTTACTATTTTTTTCGGATCGAAAATTTTCGGCGCGCCGACGGCGCCGCGCCCTTACGAATCGTCGGATCGAATCTGGTCATAAGACTTTTCGCGTCGTTCGCGACGTAGAACGACGCACCATGCGCGAAAGGGCGTTTTAAAAAATTTGTGTTTTAAGAAATTTGCCCCTCCTCCCCCGACCCCCATACCCCTCGATTTTTTCCCGAAAACCCCCGCCGAACGGCGGCCCCCCACGAAAGCTCGTTCCCCTAATTTGCATATTTACCATATTTCCCAGCCATTTGAAAAAAAAAACGCGAAAAAGCGATCGATTTGATCCGCCTACAGGCCAAACGAAGCGTCGTACGCGTACCGCATCCCTATACTTTTTTGTAGGCTTGACTATTATCCTTCCTATAGGGGGGTAGCGACCCCCCTGGTCTGTACTCGAGGGATGTAGCTACCCCCTCCACGCACGCCAATGGTGGGGGGTGGGTCGAGATGGATGTTTTTCATGTCGTGTCGCCCCCATGACCACCCCCGGGGTCAGAACGGGTCTCGGAGGCTCGGTGTAGACAACTCTTGTTGCTCATTAGGTGGCAAGGGGGGTGAATTTTCCGGGGCTTATATCTCGGCGACGGGAAGAGCTATCGAGGCGATCTCGACGGCGTGGTACTCATCTAGTCGTCTCATGCGGATATCGAGGCGACCATTTTTTCGAAAAAACTCTTATTTCAAAATTCACCCCCCACCCCCGCGAAAACGGGAGGACGAACCATCTACGTTTATAAGGGCTAAACGTGCGCAAAAGCACCCCTTTTACGTAAAAAATTCGTCGCCCCCCCGCAGCACTTTAGACCCCACTCGCGTTCCCCGTTAGCGGTATATAATAATAATAATTATCTTTTTAAAAGGTTTTTTTGACAAGTTCGCAAGAAAAATGTGTTTCTTAATTATTATTCATAGATATGCGAAATTGCAATAATTTTGTTAAATAATTTTTACACATACAGATTTTTGTAATTTTTTTTATAATAATACTCAACCATCAAAAATATGTATATTTATTTATATATTTACAATCATTAAAATAATGAAATAGCATTACAACACTACTTACTTACAAAACTACTATTTTAACTACAGCAGGAAAATAATAAACTATAAAAATAAAAGCATTTATTGTCTTAAATTTCAACGTTAACAATTACATCGTTTTAAATTTACATAAAGTGTTAATAATATGTTTCTTCTCAACTTCTTTGGGTAATAAGCCACTATCCTATAAATTATTTTAAGAAATTGTTAATTAAACCGCTTCGCCAAAAGGATCAGTCAGAGGTTGTTATTTGAAAAAATTTTTTTTTTCCTATCCAAAAAATGTCTCACACGTAAAAAAATATTAATGTGAAAAATGACACTTAAATGTCGAATATTTTTGATGATTAAGAGTTGACGTTTCGGAATACTCTCTGATTCTGTTCTCAAAACTATAGCAAAATCTCTGCGATAAAAGATTGTATAATAATTAACGAGTATTTCGAAACATCAACTTTTAATCATCAAAAATATTTGACATTTAAGTTTCATTTTTCACATTAATATTTTTTAGGGGTGAGACATATTACAGAAAGCTGCAAACATGATTATTCATGCACAAAAAATAACAATATCCCACAAAAAATCAGTTACAGAGTATTGGCCATCTATATGTTTTCAATAAACTGCTAATATTTAAAAGCATACAAATTTTGTATTAATTTCAAATTTATCATTTTATAGTTTCTGAAAATGTCAATAATTTTAAATGCTGTTAAAAGTAACAGCACCAAGTGTTCTCTAACTATCGATCCTATTGACGTTTATTATATTTATGATATTCTGGAGTATAATTGAAAAAATTAGGATTGAAAAACTAAGGCTCACCGCTTAAAACAGCCCTTGTAAATGAGTTGAAAAATTGTTGTTTAGCAAAGAAGTAGGTCACTATTAATCGTATTAATCAAGATTTTATACTCTACTTTTCAAAATTCAGGAGTAATATATAAGAAAGTGTATTTTAAGTTGCGGCTTGTAAAAGAAAATGAAGGAAGTAAGTCAGTTTATATTAGAACCGTTTAAAGATGCTTTTAAAATATGTTCACGACGTGTATTTTAAAGGTTTTTTAATCGCATTTTACAGCAATGGCTTGTTAAAAATGTTATGTTATTGTCTTATTTAAAATTCTCTAATAAATAAATACAAAGGTAGTTGAGACGAAGATGACATTCCTGGCATTAAAAATTTATAGTAATTTAGATCTCATAATGAAATGAAACAGAAGTAAATTTATTTAGATTTCATTAATCAATTTGACAGTAAATGCGACATGAAATATCAAATATCAATTGATTAAAATTTCATTACGATATGTACCTCAAAAGCAAGAATCTATATTCTCTTAGACGCTAGATGGCACTTAAATATTTAAGTTTGTTTACTTGTAAGATTAACATAGTCTGGGAATGTCTACAAACAGTAAAGCAACTGGCAAGGAACAACAAGATTACTTTAATATGCCTGGTGGTTGTGGAATATCTTAAAGCCACACAACAGACAACTGGGAAAAGATACAGTAATCCTCCTATTGGAACCTGAAGTTACCTTCCAAGCCAAGAAGTTTATAAATTACTCACAAAATCTTTTTTGTGAGTAGTTTATTAGATAGATACTCGAACTCAACAAACCAGAGTTAAGGATACTAACAGGTCTTTTCACAGGTTATTGCCCACTGAGATACAATGTCAAAAAATGGGCAATGCTGAAAGTGACATATGTTGCTCCTATACAGATGAAGCAGAAACCGCGGAACATCTACTTTGCTCATACAAGATCCCAATCAACCAAAGGCTACGACAGCTATGGCAAGAAATCCACAACACCTGCCGAAGTCGGAACCACAGCCTCCAGGAAAGTTTTAATCTTCTGAAGCCTAGAAATTGATGGGTACACAAAAATATGAAGATTATCACAAACAATCTTTTTAGATCGCAATAAAGGCAGGCCATTAGGGTTTTAATGACCCTCTCGCAATTTAATATAATCTTATCTAATCCACTTCAAAATTAATAGTAAGTTGGTACTCCGTGCAACCTTACACCTGTAAATATCTTTTACCAGTGGGCAATCCCAATTTCAGCTTAATCACATCTCTTTATGTGATATATATCATTAAGAGAATGTGTGTGCTACTTTAATTAATTTTCAATTAAATATAGCAAGAGGATTACAACTTTTGTACCTGTTATGTAGGTATTACTTTTGGTATTTATTACTATTTGTCAGTATTTGTGTTATGTGATTATCAACGTCGACTGAATTTTATAGCTGAAATGTCAGTACTGAAGGAAATAAAGAGAAATTTACTTTATAACATTCTTTGGAGCGACGAAGCGACATTTAATGAAAGCGGCAGTGTCAATAGACACAACATGCACTATTGGAGTGACAGAAATCCTCGATGGGTGTGGCAATGAAATTTTCAGGTAAAATATAAAGTTAACGTGTGGATACGTATTCTTGGAGGTAGACTAATAGGGCCACATTTTTTTGAAACTACCTTAAACAACGTAATATATTTAGATTTTTTACGAAATTACTTGCCTCCTTATCTAGAAGAAGTTTGCCGGCAAGATAGAAGAAATATCTGGTTCCATCAAGATGGTGTTCCTCCACATAACGCCAATATCGTTTCTGATCATTTAAACACGATGTTTGGAAATCAGTGGATAGGTAATTCTGGACCATTGCGATGGCCAGCTAGATCTTCAGATTTAAATCCGCTGGATTTCTCTTTGTGGGGTTACCTTAAAACATTAGTGTATGAAACCCAACCTCTTAATGCAGAAGATTTGAAAAATAGAATATGGAATGGATGTAATTCTATTCGACGTCATATTCTATTACGTACAGTTAATGGTGAATTAATAAAGAGAATGAGTTACTGTGTTCACGTTAGTGGTCAAAATTGTGAACAATATTTGTAATGCAATTTCCTTTTTGGTACATTTTAATAAAAGCTTGTTTTTTAAATTTTTTTTGTTTATTGTTGCTGTTTTGTTATGATATATCTTTTACAAATAAAGCATACAATTATTATTTACATTTTTTTCAAATTTATTTTAAAAAAGAATCAGTTTGGAATCGAAAAGTTTTTCTCTAAAACCAAAAAAGAATATCGAATATGACGTAATAACATGAATTGAAGCTCATGAATACCTTTATGAGAAAACATTAACACAGTTTATGTACAGGATGAGGTAAAAAAGTATTCAAAGAAATTAATTTTCTTTTCGTACCAATTTTTTTTAAATCTTCCTGTATGTATGGCTTTAAAAATGTCTACAATTTGATGTGTCCAACATGGTCGTCGCTTAAAAAATAAGAAAGTTACGAGTCTGGGGAGTTTACGCACCTTCTATATATATATATTTTTTTTTTTTTTTTTTTATTTTTTTATATTATATAAAAAAAAAAAAAAAAAAAAAGAAAAAAAAAAGGAGAGAAAGAAAAAAAGGAGGGGGTGAGAGAAAAAAAAAAAAATTTCCTCCCCCGTGTTTTTGGATTCATCCTTTTTCCCTACCCATTATCCCTTTCTCCCCTTTCCCCCCTCATCGCAGTAACTTTTATTCTTTGTTACTTTAAACCCTGGGTAGGGAATACCACGCAGGTAGCTATAGTTGCCTCCTGTGGCCATATTGTCTGATGCCCTGTAAACACGGGGTCTTTCAATTGCAGCCACAAATGTGCGACGCCAGTGGTTCCTTTTGTGTTGTTGAAACTCTAAGTTGTACTTATCCCTTACAACTTATAGCTGTCATGATTACGAGTAATGACTCAGAAACACGTGTCGACGGATATCACTTTTTTCGGGCAACCTACTGGTATCCCTTTCTTTTCCTGTTTATATATATATATATATATATATATATATATATATATATATATATATATATATATATATATATATATATATATATATATATATATATATATATATATATATATACATATATCTTTTTTTTTGAAGGAATGGAATAAATCAATCCGTATAATATTGGTAAGTGTAGGTAAAATGGAACATATTTATTTAAATATGGCAGTCATGGTTGATTTGGTAATTTCAACATTGTAGTTTATTAGGTGCTGTGTAGGTAATGTTTAGATGTAAGAAATTATGGAGGAATTGGAAATACAGTATTTCACATTTTAGTTCACCTCTTCTGTATATTCTTAAAAATGGTTTAAAATTTTATGGATTATTCTGTGTGGAGTTTATAAATCGTTTTTGTCAAAAAATATTACGTATTAGTATATTAGCATGCACATTAGCTATCATAAATTTGTATAATAGACAACACAACGTACAATTACGCAATTAGCTCTATGCAATGTCAACAAAATCAGATTAAATTAGATATCACATACATTATCAAAACGAGTAGTAACTTCAATAATAAATTTAGACTTGAGTGTGACGTTCTAACAGTTTCTTATTATTGTTGGTGGTGCAGTATCCGTATAATCAGCGATGAGTAATTGTTTTCCAAAACAAATAGGCTAAAACAATATTCACATGGTTAGTACGCAGGTATATTTTATAAAGGACATGGCACGCGAACAAGAGGTATCCTGGGTTTCAGTAGATTTTTTTTGAAATTTTTTGTACAATATATTATGACCCAGAATGATACTTGCATATGCAGGAAATTTTTGTGAGCCTATAGGGTGTACCAGAAAACAGGTCCGAAAATTCCTTCTTTTGCAAAGTTTAAAAATATTAGTTTCTCTCTTTGGATATGAATATCCTTTAAAAAATCGATTAGTATAAGGATTTTGGACTTAGCAAGTACAATTGATACTCAACATAAAAACAAAAAAAATAAAAACCAAAATAAATATCTGTTTTGTTATAAGTTAATGATTTTCCATTCTGAAAAGGCTAAGATAGAATATTTAAAAAATCATAATACTATCCAAAGATACCAAAATAATTAAATACAAATCAGTTAATTACAACATGATTTTGTTCTCTATTGACCACAACTAAAACAACTACCAAAAGTATATTTGATGGATATACCACATTTTCTTCATGTCTAGTATATCCCAAATGCCACAACAAACTAGCTACATGATCACATACTCCTAATGTCCTTGCTCCCATTTTTGCATGTGCAATATGTTACTGATATAAGATCCATATTTTGATCAAGATTTTTAAGGTAGGAAATAAAAATGAAATGTCTCACCAACTGAGTAAAACGAGAAAATATTTCTGCACTTATAAGTCCTGGTTAAATAACTGAGTTTAAGTTGATTTGAAGAAGGAAGCGAACTTGGTAGGTTCCTGAAGTTTTCAGCCTTAGGTAACCATAATTTAGTCTAGGAAATCCTTCCAAGTCATATTCGTGAATGTTAATTCAAGGGCCATGATCTCTTGCACGAAGCATTTGATGTTGCTGAACTCTTGTTTGAAGCAAATTAATGTTATCTCAATTTCTAATTTCTAGCATAAATTGTGCAAGCTCCTCATTTGCATCTGGCATGTGAATAGGCTCGTGAAATCTGTTTAATATAGCGCACGCAATATTTAAAATATCTGACAAGTGTACACAGTGTTGAATTAATATCGTATCCCTAAAAATTTAAAATCTGATTTTAAATGTCCATTTCTTGATTCCACTATCCAACGTGTTTTTGTAATAACACTCTAACGATTCACCTTCTTGATTTCATTACTAACGGAGGTGGAAATTCCCAGTATAAAATCTTCCCCTCAAAAAACCCAAACCCCCCCCTTTTCCCCATACCCCACCTTAATGTTGTGTTGATCTTGGGTCATGTCATGTAAAAGAATTGCTGCGTCATTATTGCAAACATTCGAGAAGTATGGACCATGTACATCAAAAATATATCCATCCGAAGCGACTACTAGGCCTGCTTTTAACAAATTATACTTTTTATGGTAAGAGTAAGACTGTGATTCGAAAAATGGGAGCATTTTCGAACCTTTAAATATGTACAGTCAGGGTATAAAATTGCTTTTGGATATTCTGGTTCAGGATTGTAGAGAATATTTGACAATATGGTGACATGGCTATTTATGAATGAAGTTTCCAGGTACAAATGTGACAATAAGACTCTGTCTTACAGTGGTAAAAGCTATACTTACATTTTGTCGGCACGAGTAATTCAATAGCGTTTTTAAACAGGTATCTGATAATCCCTGTCTCACTTTCATCAAAGAAATTATTAAATGTTTCTTTGTGACACTCCTTAAATGACCACCATATTGTACAGGATTACAAAATTGAAATAATTCACGAAATTGGTTTTTATTTAAAGATGTAATGGACTTGAAATCATCGACATCAAAATTGGCCTCATCTTCGTATTTTGTAGATGATACTTTCTGAGCATATTGCCTAATTTTTCTAAATTATTCACCGGTTTCTGGTCCCGTTATGCTTATTCGGAGCGGTACTACGATTGTCCATGCGAGTTGTATTAATCCATTTTCGGTTAAATGTTGATTAGAGCATCGTGTTTCCAAGGGTAAATAAATTCCAGTTTTTAAGAAATAGTCTATTCTTGCAAAAATGCTTACCTCGAAATCGACAAATTCTCTGACAAACAAAACAATTTATTGTGCTATACTGTACTAAAACGTCCATAGGGATTGCCAAAAGATCATCTTCCATTACAATTACTCTGTTTATTCTTCTTTTACAGTTTAAACAAATTCTGGACTATTCGTTTAACATAATTTTATTAAAACGAAACCGATTTCTATGAAATTTTTCGGCATTTTTCTTTTGCTCTTCATTAATATCATTTTCGTCATATATTTTGCAATTTGAGTTTACCAGACCACAAGAATAACATTGTACCATTTTAAAAAATTTTAATTTTACAGTTTTCGTATATGAAATAATTTTTTGACAGTTAATGAATTATGTAAGTGACAACCATAATAACAAAATAATGTCAAGGCATACTTCGCAAAAAAAAAGTTTTAAAAAAGTTGGAGTGAGGAAGCTGTCACTATGTGTTAGTTCGATATCACAAAGGGAAGAGTAAAATACTACTATTCTCCAATATATTAACAATAAAAATATTACGTACACATTAATTACAGAAACTGAAATAGCTACAAAAAAACGTACAAAATTAGTATTTATTCTTTCAATATTTTTATCAATAATTTGCATCTAAAATATATTTTTTAGAACTTTAAAAAGTTAGTATTTATCATTAACAATCATAGCACCTCGTATATTTTGATTATAAGACACTTCGTTAAATAAATATATACCTTATATTCCTTATATTAATCGATTTTTTATAGGAACTTCAACAGGTCGTTTTTTGATTTATCGAAGAGAAAAACTAATATTTTTAAACTTTGCAAAAGAAGGAATCTTCGAACCTGTTTTCTGGTATACCCTGTAGGCTCACAAAAAATTTCCCGCGTATGCAAGTGTCATCCTGAATCATAATATATTGTACAAAAAATGTTAGAAAAATCTACTGAAACCCAGGATCCCTCTTATTCGGGTACCATGTCGTTTCTGCCAGTGTTAATAAAAGGAATTTTTACAAGTAGTCCTTTACATTTTGCCTTTGCTTATAGGTATAAAATATTTATATTCTGTGGCTAAAAAACCTGAAGTACACAAGATAATGTCAGCTTAGATGACGCGTGATGTCATAAATGTTTATTAGTTAGTACTCAAAGTCGGATACTATAAAGTCTTTACGGTTCATATTTCTTAGCATAGCGTCACTATTACAACTTACCTTTTCCTAAGAGTATAACACTTTTATGGATTATTTTATAGGGTACTTGATTACTGCGCAGAGGAAATTATTAAGATTATACCTGTCTTAAATATTATAGATATGGAGCCAGGTTAACTAAATATTGAATCACATAGGCATGCTCCACAAGTTTACTAGACAGAAGAAAAATGTATGGCTAAATATAATATTGATATGAGTAGAGTACTTACATATTATTATATCTACGAATTACTATGAATGCTTGAAAATGATATATTTGTAAAGAAAACAACGTGTTTGTTAATTTGGACAGAGCTATTATAACACATTGCATACTAGAAAAAAAAAATTGGTTATTACGTAAGTATCATTTCAAACTTAATATAATATCAATAAACTCCTACAGTTTCTTATACTTTACACTGTCATTCTTATCTGAATGCTGTTAGTATAAAAGTTTTAGGTAGACAATAATACCACCGCACAGAAATTAGACAACCCTGAATCAAAGCTGAAGCTGCCTAGAAAGGGGGTACGCTTATTAAAACGTTTACTATACAACCATTCCTACAGACATTGCTAGTACCGGTGGCTAGATTCAACTCGCAGGTGCAATAGTTAGATTTCTAGTCACACTTTCCAAATCAAATCAATTCAAATAAAACTTTATTTAACATTAAGAAATAACAACATATTACAAGACACTCAAACTCAGAGCAGCCAAAATACATGCCTACGGGTGGCGTGGCAGTTGAGGGTGGGGAGAATGAGGAGCCAGGGGACATAAAACCACTAAATATAACTCCTTTTCTATGTAGGAATTTTTTTAAATTATAAGATAAAAAAATACCTATGTATAAAAATATATGAAACATGTTAATATAAATGGTTTTAAATATTAATGTTATTAAAGAGTAAAAAAGTATAGTTTTATAAATAAAATTATAAAATGATTTGGTAATCCCATGTAAATATGGGAATATCACAAATAAAAAAACCAGTTCAAAAAAAGTTCAACTGAACTAATCTTTAGTTTTTAAATGTTTTAATTTCTAGTAAATTTTAATTTAGAATAAATTCGGGAAGAAACATAACAAATTCAAAGCCGAAATAAATCAAACAAGAAATACACAGAACGAAAAAGAAGGAAAGATTTTAATTTTAAATTTTGATATAGGACTAGTGCCTAGATGGGTTGTCGAAAGATTGGCAACGCCTGGTATGGTAATTTATATTTTATCCTAAAAAAGGCGCGCTATGTTTCTAATTTGTGTAATATTGACTATTAACGGGAGACCACAAAGTTTACGTTCATAAAATTATTGAGAAATATTTCTATGTAGTCCGTTATGGGTATAATGTCGGGACGAGTGTATTCCCTAATAGAGGTGTCTTGTTGAGTTAGTAATGAAGCTGAAAATTATTCTTTAGTACTTTCAATTTATGTAACATATCGCGGATCCAAAACACCATACTGACGCAGCGTACGTCAGAATCGGTCTAATGATGGATGTGCAAAATAGCGCGATAACCAACTAGACTGCCGAGCTGGTACAACACTCTAAATACATTTTATTTATTAGAATAGCTACCTCTCGTCTACCTACATGCAGTAATATATTGGATAAAATAATTGTAATCATACTAGTAGTATTAGAAGCAGAAAAATATTGAGATTAAAAAACATGTTGACGGCAAATGAAAACTGATATTAAAGAAATTACTCAGTTACAATACAAAAAACAAAAACTCTTAAACATTGTAAAGTTATTTGTTGAAAAACATTTTTCTCTTCTCGTAATAGTTTTATAAGTTGCCAAAGAAGAAATTAATATAAATTATAAATAACTTGCAGTATGTGAATGAGACTCATTCCTCAAGCTTTATTTAAGAATGTAAATTGAATGAGAGGAATAAGGAACGCTGAGAAAAATTTTGTTCTTGTTCATGAGACGTAAGTTGGGAATATAACGAATAAAGAAAAAATACATAAATCAAAGTATGGTTTGATTTACTTATTCATATATATATATATATATATATATATATATATATATATATATATATATATATATATATATATATATATATATATATATATGAATAGGTAAATCAAACCATACTTTGATTTATGTATTTTTCTTTTATTCGTTATATTCCCAACTTACGTCTCATGAACAAGAGACAAAATTTTCTCAGCGTTCCTTATTCCTCTCATTCAATTTACATTCTTAAATAAATTTGCTTGAGGAATGAGTCTCATTCACATACTGCAAAGTTATTTTATAATTTATATTAATTTCTTTCTTTGGCAACTTATAAAACTATTACAGAAGAGAAAAATGTTTTTCAACAAATAACTTTGTACAATTGTTTAAGAGTTTTTGTTTTTTGTATTGTAACTGGAGGGAAATCATTTCTTTAATATCAGTTTTCATTTTGCCGTCAACATTTTTTTAATCTCAATATTTTTCTGCTTCTAATACTACTAGTATGATTACAATTATTTTATCCAATATATTACTGCATGTAGGTAGACGAGGTAGCTGTTCTAATAAATAAAATGTATTTAGAGTGTTGTACCAGCTCGGCAGTCTAGTTGGTTACATCGCGTTATTTTGCACATCCATCATTAGACCGATTCTGACGTACGCTGCGTCAGTATGGTGTTTTGCATCCGCGATGATGTTACATAAATTGAAAGTACTAAAGAATAATTTTCTGCGCTTCATTACTAACTCAACAAGACACCTCTATTAGGGAATTACACGAACTTCGTCCCGACATTATACCCATAACGGACTACATCAGAAATATTTCTCAATAATTTTATGAACGTAAACTTTGTGGTCGCCCGTTAATAGTCAATATTACACAAATTAGAAAACATAGCGCGCCTTTTTAGGATAAAATATAAATTACCATACCAGGCGTTGCCAATCTTTCGACAACCCATCTAGGCACTAGTCCTATATCAAAATTTAAAATTAAAATCTTTCCTTCTTTTCGTTCTGTGTATTTCTGTTTGATTTATTTCGGCTTTGAATTTGTTATAAGTTTCTTCCCGAATTTATTCTAAATTTAAAATTTACTAGAAATTAAAACATTTAAAACTAAAGATTAGTTCAGTTGAACTGCTTGAACCGGGTTTTTTATTTGTGATATTCCCATATTTACATGGGATTACCAAATCATTTTATAATTTTATTTATAAAACTATACTTTTTTACTCTTTAATAACATTAATATTTAAAACCATTTATATTAACATGTTTCATATATTTTATACATAGGTATTTTTTTATCTTATAATTTAAAAAAATTCCTACATAGAAAAGGAGTTGATATTTAGTGGTTTTATGTCCCCTGGCCTCATCTCTCCCACCCCTCAACTGCCACGCCACCCGTAGGCATGTGGATGTTTGGCTGGCTCTGAGTTTGAGTGTCTTGGTGGATATGTTGTTATTTCTTAATGTTAAATAAAGTTTTATTTGAATTGATTTGATTTGGAAAGTGTGACTAGAAATCTAACTATTGCACCTGCGAGTTGAATCTAGCCACCGGTACTAGCAATGTCTGTAGGAATGGTTGTATGTAAACGTTTTAATAAGCGTAACCCCTTTCTAGGCAGCTTCAGCTTTGGATTCAGGGGTTGTCTAATTTCTGTGCGGTGGTATTATTGTCTACCTAAAACTTTTATACTAACAGCATTCAGATAAGAATGACAGTGTAAAGTATAAGAAACTGTAGGAGTTTATTGATATTATATTAAGTTTGAAATGATACTTACGTAATAACCATTTTTTTTCTAGTATGCAATGTGTTATAATAGCTATGTCCAAATTAACAAACACGTTGTTTTCTTTACAAATATATCATTTTCAAGCATTCATAGTAATTGTAGATATAATAATATGTAAGTACCTACTCATATCAATATTATATTTAGCCATACATTTTTCTTTTGTCTAGTAAACTTGTGGAGCATGCCTTATGTGATTCAATATTTAGTTAACCTGGCTCCATATCTATAATATTTAAGACAGGTATATAATCTAATAATTTCCTCTGCGCAGTAATCAAGTACCCTATAAAATAATCCATAAAAGTGTTATACTCTTTAGGAAAAGGCAAGTTGTATTAGTGACGTCGTTATGCTAAGAAATGTGGAACCGTAAAGACTTTATAGTATCCGACTTTGAGTACTAACTACAACATTTATGACATCAGCGTCATCTAAGCTGACATTATCTTGTGTACTTCAGGTTTTTTAGCCACAGAATATAAATATTTTATACCTATAAGCAAAGGCAACATGTAAAGGACTACTTGTAAAATTCCTTTTATTAACACTGGCAAAAACGACATGGTACCCGAATAAGAGGGATCCTGGGTTTCAGTAGATTTTTCTAACATTTTTTGTACAATATATTATGATTCAGGATGACACTTGCATACGCGGGAAATTTTTGTGAGCCTACAGGGTATACCAGAAAACAGGTTCGAAGATTCCTTCTTTTGCAAAGTTTAAAAATATTATTTTTTCGTTAAAAAAAAAAACTTTTTTATATAAAATTCTATGATGTAAGTATAATTTGTTCACGAAACCGGTCACAAAGAGTGGTCGATTTTATGAAAATTACTCAATGGATCAACCTACCTCGTTATTAGTTTTCTCTTTGGATATGAATATCGTTTAAAAAATCAGACTAAAAAAAATAAGGTAAGGTATATATTTATTTAACGAAGTGTCTTATAATCAAAATATACGAGGTGCTATGATTGTTAATGATAATTACTAACTTTTAAAAGTTCTAAAATATATTTTAGATGCAAATTATTGATAAAAATATTGAAAGAATAAATACTAATTTTGTACGTTTTTTGTAGCTATTTCAGTTTCTGTAATTAATGTGTACGTGATATTTTTATTTTTATTATATTGGAGAATAGTAGTATTTTACTCGATTCCTTGTGATATCAGACTAACACATAGTGACAGCTTGCGAAAGCAACTTTTTAAAACTTTTTAATTTTGCGAAGTATGCCTTGACATTATTTTGTTATTATGGTTGTCACTTACATAATTCATTAACGACAAAAATTATTTCATACTTTACTTCTTAAAATTAAAATTTTTTTAAAGTGAACAATGTTATTCTTGTGAGTCTGGTAAACTCAAATTGCAAAAATATGACGAAAATGATATTAATGAAGAGCAAAAGAAAAATGCCGAAAAATTTCATAGAAATCGGTTCAGATTTTAATAAAATTATGTTAAACGAATAGTCCAGGAACTGTTTAAACTGTAAAAGAAGAATAAACGAGTAATTGTAATGGAAGATAAGTCTTTTGGCAATCCCTATGGACGTTTTAGTACGGAATAGCACAATAAATTGTTTTGTTTTGTCAGAGAATTTGTCCAGTTCGGAGTAAGCATTTTTGCAAGAATAGACTATTTCTTAAAAACTGGGCACGAAGATGCCCTTGGAAACACGATGCTCTAATCAACATTTAACCGAAAATGGATTAGTATCCTTTTTTTTTTTTTACCTTCGCATATCTGTACCGCTCCGAATAAGCATAACGGGACCAGAAACCGGTGAATAATTTAGAAAGAGTAGGCAATATGCTCAGAAAGTATCATCTACAAAATACGAAGATGAGGCCAATTTTGATGTCGATGATTTCAAGTCCATTACATCTTTAAATAAAAACCAATTTCGTGAATTATTTCAATTTTGTAATCCTGTACAATATGGTGGTCATTTAGGAGTGTCACCAAAGAAACATTTAATAATTTCTTTGATGAAAGTGAAACAGGGATTATCAGATACCTGTTTAAGGGCGCTATTGGATTACTCGTGCCGACAAAATGTATAAGTATAGACTTTTACCACATCAAGACAGAGTCTTATTGTCACATTTGTACCTGGAAACTTCATTCATAAATAGCCATGTCACCATATTGTCAAATATTCTCTACAATCCCTGAACAGAATATCCAAAAGCAATTTTAACCCTGACTGTACATATTTAAAGTTCGAAAATGCTACCATTTTCGAATCACAATCTTACTCTTACCATAAAAGTAAAATTTGTTAAAACAGAAACAAAGGGTCATTTGGATGGATATATTTTAGATGTGCATGGTCCATACTTCTCGAATGTTTTCAATAATGACACAGCAATACTTTTACATGACATGACCTAAGATCAACACAAAAAGAGAATGATTCAAAGAAGGTGATATATTTGTTGTGGATCATGGCTATAAGGATGCTGTTCGGTTTTCTTGAGGAACTGAATTTATACTACGAAATTCCACCTCACCTGTTACGTAATCAAGGCAGTTTACACAGGAGGTGAATCGTTGAAGTGTTATTACAAAAACACGTTGAAAAGTGGAAACAAGAAAAGGACATTTAAAATCAGATTTAACTTTTAGGGATACGATAATTCAACACTGTGTACACTTGTCAGATTTTTAAATATTGCGTGCGCTATATTAAACGAATTTCATGAGCCTATTCCCTGCAAGATGCAAATGAGGAGCTTGCACAATTTATGTTAGAAATTAGAAATTGAGATAACATTAATTTGCTTCAAACAAAAAGAAGTTCAACAACTTATCGATAACCCTTCGATGCAAGAGATCATGGCCCTTGAATTAACATTCACGAATATGACTTGGAAGGATTTCCTAGACTAAATTATGGTTACTTAAATTTTAGAAAACTTTAGGAACCTACCAAGTTCGATTATCTCCAATATGTTTTAGACACCACAAATCGCAACCCAAACAACCCGAATTTATTTCTTAAAACTCAGTTATTTGAACCAGGACTTATAAGTGCAGAAATATTTTCTCGTTTTACTCGGTTAGTGAGACATTTCATTTTTATTTCCTACCTTAAAAATCTTGATCAAAATATGGATCTTATATCAGGAACATATTGCACATGCAAAATGGGAGCATCTACATTAGGAGTATGTGATCATGTAGCTAGTTTGTTGTAGGCATTTGGGATATACTAGACATGAAGAAAAT